>JAHWFP010098290.1:51874-73949 GCA_023313725.1 Lithobius niger | reverse complement strand
CATTTTTTGGATTTGTTGGTAAAAATGCTTCAGTTTTTGGATTTGTTGGTAAAAATGTTCCATTTTGGGATTTGTTGGTGAAGATGCTCCATTTTTTGGATTTGTTGGTAAAAATGCTCCATTTTTTTGGATTTGTTGGTAAAAATGCGCCATTTTTTGAATTTGTTGGCAAGTGCTGGAAAGTTTTGTTTCTTCCAATTTACAACCTAAACCATTTACGTCCAAACGTCTTTGAATGGCAAAAAAAAAAAAGTGCCAACACGCAACACGAGCTTTGTGAGGGGTTCCCCGGGAACCCTAAGCAAAGCGAGCAACAACAGCCCAGTGACTAGCGTTCTCGTCTCCAAACCAAATGAATCCCGCAACTGAGCCAAATTTAGAAACAAAGCACCAAGTTCGTCATGGGCAATAAAGCGTTAATACATACATATACGTTTCGAAGGATAAGGGATTAGACAAAATACCGTTTTTAGCCCTAAGAAAGCCGCTCTCATAGTATTAGCTTGACTCAAGACATTATCTGTTTTGTACCTCGAGTGCCCCTTGCAGCTAGCTCAACGTCTCGTTTAAGATTCCAGCTCTGTAGCTAATATGGGGGGGGGGATATCCATATATTAACTCTAACCCCTATCTAAATAAACATTGCTAATAATTTCTCCGCACACACTAGGGAGTACGACAGTAGTGTGTTGCACTGTACTGTTGGCTCCACATCAAATTAGGCGTATATCTGTGGGCTTAGGCCTATAGTTGAGTAATTATACGTCTATATTTGTCTCATTAGGCCTGTATTTGATAATTAGGCCCATACTTGTGTGATTAAGCCTATATATGAGTAATTACGCCCATATTTGTGTGCTTAGGCCTGTATTGAATAATTATAACTTTATTTGAGTAATTAGGCCTATATTTGTGTGAATAGGCCTAAAATTTGTGTTAGTGATTGTTTACTCAGCAATCTTCAAATGCCTTAGGCCAAGAACGCGCAGAATATGTGCCTAGCGCTCGGTGTGACCCCTGGTACCCTCTACGTCTCCTCCACGTGGTTCCTCCTAAGTGTCTCACTATATTAATGGTTTAAGGCAAGCATCAGTGTTTAAAATACCCAACAGAGGTTTTTTTTTTCCTTTAAAAAAAAAACTCAACATTAGGCCTATCCGCTTTAGAACACAAGTTCCAAACTCAATTTATTTTCTGACCGCGATTGCTTGGATCGATCGCTGCGCGTGTGTGTGGCAATACAATGGACAGGAGTGGCTAATTATAGATTAAAAAAAAAATTGGTCATTTTGTGGCTTTTGGGGGGAGGTTGAAGGAGTGTCTTTTGATTAGTATCGATCTTGTTAGGCCGCGATTGGCCACGCATGGGGAGGAGCAGAGCGGTATACTCATGGGGATTTGAATTGGATTGCTTTGTGATTGGGAAAATGGTAAATGCAGTCGATGGCATTAAGAAGTTAGCTTTATTTTAGTGAGGCGCGGTGCGAAGCAGGGCAGGGGAGCTTCTCGCTCTGTCTTGGTGTCCGTTAGGGCGCGATTATGCAGCGACTTGCCTTTGCATTCTCGCAGCTAGTACTCAATCGCGATGGCAAAGGTGACATTGCCATGGTAACAACGCTAAATGGATTAGCTGAACCCAACATCGTTTGAGTAAATACTTGCAGTCTTATAATCCGTGCCAGTAATATAAAGAATTCCTCATGAAGAAACAATTTTTCCAAACACTTCTGAAGTCACGTTACTTGCTGTTTTCGTTGCGAGGCGGCAGACATAAAACCGCCGCCATGTTGGAATTTGAGGTGATTTCTAGCTCCTAGCTGCGAGAATGCAAAAGCGAGTGGTTCCGTAAACGTGCCCTTAGGGTGCGTTTACGCAACGACAGTTTTCTCGCTCACTCGCTTTTACTTGATCAATACTAAATCTGATGGCTGCTTCTCGCCTTTACCGGAGTATATGCGGCTTTCGAGTTGTCTATGCGTATTAGTAACCATGGCAACGACGCACACGCAAATCTTCTCCTCGTGCCTGGTGACACGGCAAAACAATTTTTACTGTAGTACAAGACGACGGACTGTTTTTTGTATGTCGGCATTCGATGGTTTGTCTTCGATTCGATAGCCACGAAATGGGCGCCATGTTGGATTTTGAATTCTCGCTGCGAGAAGCTATTTATTCTACCGACGTTTGATCATTGCTAGAAAGTGTACTTTGAGGGAGAATAGCAAAGTTTGGAAATAGCGTGAAATGCCATCTTGTAGCAATGTTTAAAATTACTGTACCACTTTGTTCTTTATTCATATTGTTATTTATAATACATAAAATTTGTTATCTATAACCGCATTCATTTAGTAGCAACGGGAAACTAATCATAAATAAATAACGGTTGACTAGCGAATAGCATTCGGCGAGCGAGAATTACTTGTTGCGTAAACGCGCCCTTAGTCTGTCTTCATAACTTTTGAATTCCTTGTCCTTATTCATTAAAAAATTTCCGCATGTGTTCTCTCCCCTCTTGGTCAATTTAAATTCTTACATGAACAAAACTGAGCGAGAGGTTACAGGATTTTTTTTTGACTGCCGGATATAAAAATAAAAAATGCCTCATGAAAACAGAGGATCTAGGGGAAAAAAACGCCCCGAACAAAACGCCCCAGGAAAAAAACTGCCACAGGAAAAAAAAAACGCCCCTAGGAAAAAACCACGACTAGGAAAAAACGACCCCAGGAAAAACTGCCCCAAGAAAAAACTTCCCATTGGGAAAAATGGTTTCCGGGATCACATTTACGGGTTCGATCCACCCTGAACTACATTTCCGTAACCAGTAACAATTTCATCTATACGAGTGTTAATTTGCTTCAGATCACTTACGACTCCAAGGAATTTATTTAAAAAAAAAAAGTTTGAAATTGTGAACAACTCCACGTCGCCAGAGGGATTTCAGTTGCGAATTTGTACCTTTATTTGTATCTTTCTATTCGCACTTGATTTACTAAAAGATTTACTGTTTTTCTTAACAACTTGTACGAATTAGTGAAACTAAAATATTGTGACCGATTCTACAAAGATGGTTAAGAATTATAGTAAGGTTTCAAAAAATTTGGCGACGGTATTCTGGATACAGAGACTTTTGAAGGTGAAAGAAGCCTACAGTTTAATGGAAGAAAGTATAGCTAAGTTTGTGAACTGTTAATGGAGAGTTTAGTAAATACGTAAAGATATATTTTTTTAGATAAATTTCTTTAAGCTTTAAGTGATGTGAAGCAAACTAATGCTCGTGTAGATATACCGTCTCAAATCTGAGTCTCAGCATTGATGACACCACTGGGCATTTTCCCCAGCTAGGGGCGTTTTTTCCCAGGGGCGTTTTTTCTTGGAGGCATTTTTTTCCAGGGGGTGGTTTGTTGGGGGCGTTTTTATGGGGGTGTTTTGTTGGAGGCGTTTTTTCGAATACCGAAAACACAATAGTAGTTACATCCACTACTTCAGGATATTAAAGTGTACGCGGCCTGTCTTGAGTTCAACGCAGAACGAACACAGATAATGGATTGTACGTTTTTGGTAGCAGAGTGCCTTGTTGATATCCAAGATGGTTACAAAAACAATGGCGGCCGTCGGATAAAGCCGCCTCCTCCAGGAAGACGTAGCCGATCAAAAACTACTGCAGGACTCAAGATATGCCGCACACCCAATAATAAGAAATTAATGCACAACTTACGCGACTTATAAGACTAAGAGACTTCTGAGCCTTCATTTCTCTATGGATGGATCAAACGCAGTAATGGATCCACACAGTAGTTGTTAGTTTTTGTCCCGAAATGTCTTAACAGGTACATCGAACGATAAATACATGATGGGGCTTTTTGAATACGGCAAAAGTGCCAGGCGATTGGTCATTATTAATGATAACGAAATTTTGACCTCCAATGGTCACGTGAGGTAAGCGCTGCAGCGAATGTGACGTCATGGGTGACGTAAGATTGTGTCTGCCTATGCATTGTGATGATTCGAAAGGGTCGTTGAAAACCTGGAAAAGTACTGGAAATTGAAAATAATCTAGGACTGGAAAACATTTGCCGGGAAAAACGGATAAAATGGCGTAAGTTCTGGAATACTCGAAATTCACGAAACTGAAGTTTGCGTTTCTGTTTTCCATGAGCCACAGTGCCAAATGTAAAATCTTCCAGTTTGGAACCAAAATCCAGGGTTTGCATATGTTATGGAAGGCACACATTTGGCAAGGACCTTCGTACTTTCTTTGCATTCCTTGAATGTTCATGGACACTTCTTGAATTTTCTTACGAGAGAGATTTCTTGAATTTTATTTGACACTCTTTGAATTTTTCTCGATACACCTTGAATTTTGGTTGACGCTTCCTGAATTTTCTTTTGATATTCCTTAAATTTCCCTTGACATTCCTTGAACTTCTTTTCACATTCCTTGAATTGTCACTGGTATTCTTGAACTTTACTTGACATTCCTGGGGGAAAAATCGTGGGGAAGACCTGGAATTTAAAGTGGCTGCGGGTGGAACTAGGGATGGCGCAGCAGGCAGGACCCAACCCTAAACGCTGGAATCCCCTCTTAAACCTAATCATACCATGACGATGTAAACGGGAGTTTAGCTGCTGCTCAGTTTAATTTCAAGGTGTTGATTACTCGCTTGACTTCGGGCACGGCAGAATTTTAGAGATATGACTACGGAATATTTGGGAATGGTGTAAGGTTCGGAATTAATTTCAACGTCTGCAACCTTTGTCATGATTTCAAAGACGTTGCCATGCCGCCCGCCGTTGGCATGACTCCGAAAGGCAAAGGATGCAGTGTAATACAACATGGTATTGTTACAAAATCTGCAAGGTTATTAAACTACAAAGTCGGGAACAGGAGGGTCCCGTCTTGGTTCTGTTTAGAAGTTCCAAAATGGCGTGGCGGAGAGTCCAGAGTCGTTGCAGTCGCTCCCAAGTTTACAGAGCAGTGAGACCTGTGACAGGAAAAATATTGTTCGAAACACTTGCGAGTAGAAAAGAGTGAGGAAAAACTTAGAACAAGAAAAGAAAATTGGAAACTCTGCGCTGATAGAATTTTCTAGAACTACTCCCGCTCCAGGACGTTGTGTGTAGGAGGGGTTTGGGTTGAGAGGTTTGAAGGGTTGGGGCTTGGGCTTTGCCAAGGAGTGAACGACGTAAGAAAAACTACTAACGAATGCTACGGTTGGCCACACTCTTTATTATTTAAAGCTGAATCTTTTGGTTATTTATATTTTGTTTCCCCGTGAGGTTTGGGGGGACTTTCATTACCGCCACACTAACGCTTTTCGCCGTCACTTTCGTGCATCATTACCGTCGCTGCCTAATGTTTCTTGATGCAATGTGCGGAGGAGATAAGTTCGCATCATTAGTCCCTACCCCCGTGGTTGTGTGCGTGTGTGTGTGCGTGTGTGTTGCATTTTTGAGAAGGGTGGGGTGTGTATGTTGGAGTGTCTCCTTGGGTTGATTCATTTGCTGGTGAGAGGGGACGACGACGTCGTGGTGAATTTTGAGAGTTTTGCCTTAGTTTTTTTTTTTAGATTATTTTTTGTCTTTGAAACTTTAGTCTTTGGACTTTTAGGATTAGTCTCTCAGAATTGAGTGTTTTAGGTTTTTAGGGGGATTTTAGAACTCCATTTTAGGATTTATGTAGCCTTTTTGGACTCTTTGTGATTTTAGGATTTTAGAGTTTGGGCTTTAACCGTTTAGAATTATTTAGCCTTTAGACTTCCAAGAATTTAGTCCTAAGCTAAAAACCTAAAAGACAGTCGTACAATTTAAAAAAGTCTAAAATCCTATGGAAGAATTGATGGCGAAAGTCCAAAAAACCTAAAATACTGTTTTTTTGCACTCTATCGTTTTCAATTCTTCTGTAGGATTTTAGACCTTCTGGAGTTTATGACTAGTCTTTCAGGATTTTAAATTTTATTTTAAGTGTTAGTATTTTACACGTTTTAGGATATTAGTTTGTTAGGCTTTAGTCTTCAATTCTTCTGGTGTTTTTTCGACTGTTTGGATTTTATGACTAGTCTTTTAGGCTTTTACATTTTATTTTTTTAAGTCTTAGATGTTTAGACTGTTTAGATTTTAGGCCTTAAGGACTTGAGGACTGTAAGGCTTAAGGACTTGACTTTTTGAGTTGCAGGATTTACCTGTTTGAATTAATTTAGTCTGGACATTTAGAATTTTAGACTTTTTGTTTTTTTAGGCCTTCAGGATTTTACAATTCATAGTCTTTAGACTTAGGATTTATGATTTTATTTTTTCAGAATGTTAATCTTTTAGATTTTAGACTTTTTTGGTTATGGTAACCTCCTTTCGGATGGTTTTGAATGGGAGGGGCGAGGGGTTGCTTTTAAGCCATTGGCTCTGTAATATCACTTTCTATTGTATTCTGTTCTGTGGCCATTTCCTTTTGACCGTGTCAGTATGGCCTAGCCTCAACCGTTGCGACCAAAGGTTGATGTCTACTGCTAAGCCATACTGACACTGCCTGAGCGGGAACTGAACCCTTGACCTTTGGTCTGAAAGGTCGATTTTTCAATTACCGCTCCAGCAGTCTGACATTTAAGGCACTGGCCGTGTCAATGCGGCTCAGGGGTAGGTCTTTGGTCTTAAAGGTCGCGGGGTCAATTCCCACTCGGGCAGTCCGATATTTAAGTCCAAAAGAAACGGATATAGGTTTGCTTCTGTATTTACCACTGATCGTGCTAGTTTGGCTATCACTCCTGTTTATTAGTGTGGCTAAGTGGTAGGGCTTCGGCTTTGGGTCTTAAAAGATCGACGGTTCAATTCTCTGATCAGGTAGTTTGACATTTAATTCCAAAAGGTAATCGAAACAGGTTTGCGTTTAACGAGCCCAATTGTTTTTCCGTCCTCTCTCAGGCAGCGGAGAATACGAAGCGATACGACTCGTTACCGCATGCCAACAGCGTCAAAATTGGCATTGACGTAACTAGCTGATGTAGTGTCTGTCATTTGATGAATTTCCTAGTGTTTGACGCAGAGGTGAATGATGAACTTTGACTTCAAAGTATTCCTGTGTGCTCACATATTACTAAGTTAGAGGGATGAAACGCGACTTGTTGGAAAGGTTGAAATGTCTTCTTTACAGCAAGGTAACTTAAATAGGAGTTGAGTTCGAGAATTTTAAAGACGCTCCGGTGACGTACAAGTGGCTAATATTCATGTAACACAACAAAGGGTGGCAGCTGTAGCGTCTTTATTTTGCATTTTTCCAGAAAATGTCACTCCAAATTCATGTCTCTACAAGTTTGCTTTACATTGGTCTCTTAAAATATTATGATTTAAGGAGATATTTGCAGAAAACTGTTTTTTTTTGGCGGCCATTTTGCAAGACGGCGGCCATTTTGCAAGGTGCCGGCCATTTTGCAAGGTGGCGGCCATTTTGCAAGATGGAGGCCTTGCAAACGTGTGGGCAACAGTCAAGGAGTTTCTATATCAAAAATTGATCACGAGGATCCACATTGCACGACGTGTGCGAAGTTTCATTCTTTGGCCCAAATGTGCACGATTTTCATGCTAAGCCGCCTCACTACTTCGGATATAGTGTGTGATTTCAGGTGTGGTCAAGTGCTTAAGTCATACTTTCCGGAACGAAATGCAGATATTCGGATATTGTAGTGGGTGTTTCGCCTTGGCCGGTTACTTCTTTGACCCGCAGAAGAAGGACGAGCACTGGCGTAAAAGAGAAAAGGGCGAATGGGGCGGGGGGGCGTTTGGAAGGGGTGTGTGCTACGTCCTTTTGACAGTCGCCCACCCATCACTCGTGCCTAAATGGCGCACCCGAACCTGGTCATTTTGTGTGTCGTAGCTAACGTGATCTACGCCACTCATTCTCTGTCCCTCATAAAATTTGTAAGAGCGGCTCAAATCTCGTCTTAAAGAGACACCACTGGAAGGGATACCTAAATGTAACTACATCATTCTGCATTACGGATGAGCTTTCGGTTCCTCATGTTGCAAGGCTAAATACAGCCCTTGCGAAAATAAGTGCACGGAACAAGCCTACTATCAAGAATTTATAGGGTTTGGGAGGAGAATTTGTAACTCTAAAAACTCCCTATTGAAACGTGTTACATTCATTCCTATTACTTCCGTTCGAGTTTTCAGAGGGCACCACGCGTTCCATTTGGTAATTTTTTTCTCATTTTTCAGCCCAAATCTAAAGTAAACTAAATTACAACTATGCTAAACATAATAATAATTAAATACAAGCTAGTTTCGTTTCGTTTAGTTTAGTTTTAGGCTGAAAACTGAGTAGAAATTCCCACATAAAACTCAAGGCGCCCTTTATAAACTTAGACGGAACTAATAGGAATGAATCTAAAACGTTTTCAGTAGGAAGTCTTAGTCCCAAATTCTCCTCCCCATCCCGACAAATTCTTTCTACTATGTATAGCTAGCGGTGGCGTAACAACTGTGGTTTTGGGGTTGACAGATTCAACGGGCCCCAAGGCCTAACGCCCCCCCCCCTCCCCACTCACCGCCAACTTGAAAAACATTACAATATAGAATGCACTAGAACAAAAGTTACGTATTGTGTGCGCGACGTATCTTGAGTGCTGGAAATATTTTATGAGCGGCTACGTCTTCGATCCTGGAGGGAGCGGCTTTAATCGGACGGCCGCCATTGTTTATGTAACCATCTTGGATATCGACAAGGCACTCTGCTACCAAAAACGTACAATCGATTATCTGTGTTCGTTCTGCAGCGAACTCAAGATAGGCCGCGCACACTTTAAGTCGAAGCAAAGTGTTCGTTCTGTGCTGTATAGTCTTAACCCTTTCGCTACCGGTGTCCTCGAACAAGGACGAAAGGGGTTGGGGACAAAAACTAAGTCTTCACACTCGCTGTAAGTTTTGTGAGGGGTCCCCGGGGTACCCCGAGCAAATCGAGCGGCAACAAGCCCAGTGGTCAGCGCCCTCGTCGCCGAACCAAGAGAATGCCGGCTCGAATCCCACTTCCCCCAAAAATCGCCAGAAATGATTCGACTGTGAAAGGATTAACAGGCCTATTCCAGAAATCCACTCAGTGGGGCTAAACGTGAGTGTCAGGGTAAAAACGCATCTGTAGAACTGCCTTCAGATGTTAGGACAGTCACATTCGCTTTTGTGGCTGTATACTACAATTGTTGACCCTTACCTCAGGTGTTTGTGTTCACACTTGCCCTCTCACACTCACACTTGAGAGGATTTCTGGAATACAGCTGTTAATCTCTTGGTCTGGTGCTGGGCCCCGCACTTTCATTCATGCATGGGCTTGTACACTAAAATCCACTACGAACCGCACTATTCCGTTTGATTCGTAATAAACACTATTTCTACTAAACACCTATTTGGTTCTGTTGATGCAACTTGCATTGTTATTAATTTGGGATATACTTTTTTAGAAGTTGGGACAGAATTGGTATCGAATTAAGAATCGGATAATTTCCGCAAATCGAAAAGTATGGACTACAATCCGGGGTTTGGTATCGGTTCGAATCGAATACTTGAAATTCTGGTATCGGGGCGCCGCCAGGAGCGGCATAAAGGAAAGCCCGTAGGACTCTGCGGAGTGTCCACGATGATATTACCGAATGTTTAACGTATCGTTTAAGGTCCCGACCCCATGCAGCCAAGTGTGGACGACTGGTCGTAATTATTTTCTGGAATAAACCGCTTTGTAATTACGCTATATGGGTTTTAGCGTAAGGGTGCATATAGCAACGACTCGCTTTCGACTTCTCGCAGCCAGAAGCTAGAAATCATCTGAAATTCCAATATGGCGGCGCAATTTTAGCCCTCTGTCGACTCGCAACGAAAACAGTCAATATGCGAGTTCAGATGCCACTTGGAAAATCGTTTCGTTATGAGGAATTCTTTTTCTTATTGTCACAGATTGTAAGACTGCAAGCATTTACTCAAACGATGTCGACTTTAGCTAATCTAGGTAGGTATCGTTGTTACTACGGCAACGACACCTTTGCCATCGCGATTAAATTCTAGCTGCGTGAATGCAAAGGCGAGTCATTGCATAAATGCGCCCTGACAAATAGATGCAAAATGTATTACTCATGCTATAATCAGTCCAAAAAGCAGAAGGCTAAAGTACTTTAGTAATTAAAAATATACACAGAGTAGCCCCCATCTTGGAACTGTGGGGGGGCTAACCTCAACTATATGCAGTCCTAACTTGGAACTGTGGGGGGCTAACCCCAACTCTATGCAGTCCCAACTCGGAACCGTGGGGGGGGGGGGCCCCCCCTAACCCCAACTCTATGCAGTCCAAACTCGGAATTCTGGGGGGCTAACCCCAACTCAATGCAGTCCAAACTCGGAACTCTGTGGGGCTAACCCCAACTCTATGCAGTCCAAACTCGGAACTCTGGGGGGCTAGCCCCAACTCTACGCAGTCCCAACTCGGAACTGTGGGGGGCTAACCCCAACAACCCCAACTATATGCAGTACCAACTCGGAACTGTGGGGGGCTAACCCCAACTCTATGCAGTCCCAACCTCGGAACTATGGGGGGGGGGGGCTAACGCCAACTCTATGCAGTCCCAACTCGGAACTGTGGGGGGGCTAACCCCAACTCTATGCAGTCCCAACTCGGAATTGTGGGGGGCTCACCCCAACTCTAATCAGTCCCAACTCGAAACTGTTTTGTGCCGACTTTCGAATTGTGCCGACTTTCTATTTTATTTTAATTTCTTATTTTAGTATGGGACCTTACGTCCTTATGACCTGTAAGGTTTATGACCATAACCCATCTGCTCTGCTGTTGTTTTATTAATTTTTAAGTTGTTGGACAGGTTATAAACCCTTCACTTAAAAATGGTTCCGAGCTAGGAACCGAAACGTCGTGATTTCGTCTTTCAGCTACACTTGATGGCTTGTCTGTACATATTTTTACAGTTAGTCCATGCATGCGGCAACTTCTCGTGCCTGGACTAATCAAGCGTTGATCGCCCTTGGAATAGGGAAGAAGTGGTTCTTCAAGCCAAGGCCAACTGGGGTAGAAATCGTATGTCTCCCCTCTCGTCTCAACGCCCGTTTACGCGCGTGGTGGAAAACTAACGCCTTTTAAGAGTGTTTTGATAAAATACAATGTTGACGATGGTGAATCAACTGTCCTGGAGCCGGGAAAGAAAATTCACAGCTTCTCTCCCAGACAACTTTGTGACGAGAGGTGGGATATGAAACGATACTTACAGCATGAATACTTCCACATCCTGCGGATGGGTATACATTTATATACTCCTGGCGCCTCTTACTGCCAATGGGGTTGCCCACCGGAGATCCAAAATGGTGCCTTATCTTCCTCCCTAGCCAGATTGCTCCAGTGTAGCCTCTGGTGGAAATCCTTTTTCTCTAGGTCTTCTAGTATTTCTGTTGTAATTTTTACTTGTATACTTGTATACTTGGATGCACCAGGAAGTTTCTGATGCCGGATAGAGATTGGGATAGGATCGATTTTTTTCAGTCAATTTTCAATAGAGTTGGGATTAGCCCCCCCCCCCCCCCCACAGGACCAAACATTCGACCTTGAAACTTTGTTTATTGTATAACGCTTGTTTCTATTTTTTATCGGTTGAATTTACGACGTTTTTGTAGACATGACCTTGATTTCCTTTTTTTTTTTTTCTTTTTGTGAGTTTTACTTTGAGGTATGATCCTTTTACTTCTTGCGGTATGGTTGCTGTATTGAAACCTTAATTTTTTATTTATGGTTCTGTGTGTTTTACGAGTTTACTGTGTAGATTTTCACGATTGTGATTTTGTTGCCAGTGTATCCTATGAAATGCTTTTGAGTGTAATAAACGTATCATCTATCTAAGATAGAATTTTTTTTAATGCATTGCCTACCGAAATTACGACAGGGCTAAAATCGTTCAAGAAACATTTGATGAAATGGATATCTGATGAAAACCCCACGAGCTTACCAATGCTGTTAGCATTATGAGTTAATACTGACAACTTTTCTTATTTGGTTGTATTGTTTTCTAGTACTCATACATTAAAAAAAAAATTTCTTAATAATTTGTTTAATCATGCTTTGTTTGATTTTGGAAACCCTGTTTTCCGCATTTATTACTGTTTTTAATTCCAATTTTTTAAAGAAAATGTCTTTGTTTTTGTGCGACCCTTACTCAGACGCAGGCATCTGCTCTTGTGGTGTCAGGTTCGTTTTTTTTTGCCAATTGTTTCCTTGTAAATTTTCTGAAATAAACTCAACTCCAATAAACTAATTAGTTAATACCACGTCTAATGCTGTCCATTTTAAAATTCCTTATGAGGTGTATGACCTGTAATTTACAAAAATGTACAACAGGGGTGGGCCAGGGTGAGCCTTATCCCGCCCCCCAAATATTTCACGCCTCCCCCCCTCCCGACGCCCCCCCCCCCCAACCCCAATACTCGGATCACCACCAGAAAAAATAATAATAAAAAAAATTGCAAGCTAAACTTGAAATCAAATGAATGAACAGAACTTTTATTTTTTTATTTTATTTATATATGTATTTTTTTTAGCAACTTTGCTATATGTGCGTACCCTAATTTATTCTGTGTGTTTATGGGGCTTATTTTACAAATACATTGTACTGTATTGAAGCTTAGGTTACGTTAAGGTTGAATTAAACGGAATAAATAAAAGTGCCTAATGTAGATGCCTTGAAAAAAAATCCTTGGCCCACTCTGTTTCCAGATGTGCCCTCTGTCGGCTCCTCCCCCCTAAACAATTTAGTCCTGACTCCGTCACTGATGTACAAAGATAATTAAAATTCCTACAAATTTATCAAAAAATAAAAATCACCGTGAACAAGAAGGTTAAAAATAAATCAATATCCAAATAAAAATGTTTGAGTGAAAACGACAACGAACTCATTTCGAATAGTAAAACATAAAATATTTACAGGACAGGATCCGTTCAAACAGACAATTCGCAAATGAAAAATTAATCAAATTCGTGTCCCACATGACAAGACGTAATCTAAAATACAAAATAATAATGACCCTTGTCAATTTCTGTCCCCCTCTTCATTGTACGTTCCCACCCTCTTTAAATTTCACAAGGACAGGCTGCCATTTGAATCAGGATGGCGATTCGGACTCCAGTTCCGCCCTCCCACCGCCCCCCTCTTCCTGAAGCCCACTCCCCCCCCCCCCCTACACTCCCCCTGGATGACTCGTTCTCACCGCCACAGGTGACGTAGAGTCGTGCATCATTAGCGTTGCGCAGGTAAATTAAGTTGATTGAAGCGTGCGTGGGGGTGTTGGGGGGTGGGGGGTTGAGTGAGGGCTGGCCCATCAACAACTGGGCGGCAGGAGGTGGGAATGGGCTGGCCCACAAAAAAACGACGGGGGTGTGGAACAGGGCGTGTGGCGTGGCGTGGCGTGTGACGTAGACACAACACAATGCGGACACTGTAACGAGCGGCTTGTGTCACAGTGAAACGCGCACGCTAGCAACGAGCGTTCATGCGTCTGCATTTGCCGTCGCTACGGCCGTGGGGCGCTGGTGTGTGCGTGAAAAAGGTTACCCGAGAGGGATCCACGGACGAGCGGGTTCGTGGCCTATGCATCGTGGATTATTTTGTGGGTGTTTTTTGTGGTTGGTACTGTGGCATACGTGATGTTTCCGACGGCAGCCCGTAACCTCTGATGCGGCGTTACGTCGTGTGGGTGTTTTTTGAGAGCACGCAAGAAACGGCAACGTCACCCCCGCCTGTGTTGACGTCGTCGCAGTCGGAATCGTCCTTGTTGCGCCCGCATCCCCCGCCGCCGACGACGTGATGGGGGCGTTTGCCCGATTCCACCCGGAGACGAACCACCAATGACGGGGAACGGCAACTGGGAACCCGGGGACGCACCCACAATGTCATGCGATGGTGACCCCGCTCTGCTGTCTTTGACCTCCGACAACTCGCACCAGGCACTGTAAGTACAATCCCCAACCCGTACCCGTAAACACACACGTACACACACACACAGCGTGCGCGCCATGGCGATGCGATCAATGCCCCTTTGGCGGCTGCTTCCCTCTCCCAGCATGGCGGCGATCGTACACAGATCCCGACAAAACGAGACTGAAGCTTCACGTTGTGCAGCTGTGCATTACAGGAAAGCCAAATACACCACGCTTTAGCTGCCCGGGTCTTATATACAGGCACACGCTTCCTGTGCTTGCATAGCTTGCAAACTCCTGCTCGATTGTAAATCGTATCCTGCCGTGTTGCAGGAAGGAGGAGGCGTATCTCGTAGGTTGGGCAGGCACCTCACGCCAACACCAATTACTTCCCTAAATCTTAGCTGTTGCATCCAAGAAGGCCCTAATTAGCTTGTCGCAAAGACGGCCGATTAAGTCGTCACTTCGGATTTAAGGCTTTGGATATTGAGGCTTAACCCTGAAACCCACTTTTGGGATATAAATACAGGTGGTGGCACTGTGGGTTTAATTTTATTTTACACGCTGTGTCGATCGTTTGAGTTTAAAGTACAACGTGTGTGTTCAGGGTCAGCGTGAATGTGCGAAGCCTCTTTCTTCTTGTTGTCTTCGTGGAATGACCTTTACAGCAGTATGACTCCACGCACGAACCCAAAATAACCTTAGTCCAACGGTAAAAAACGAGCTTCATGAGGGTTCACTGAGTACCCGAGTAAAGTGAGCAAAGTACAGCTGATTTGTTAGGTGATTCGTCTCCGAGCCAACAGTATGCAAGATCGAATCTCGTCAAAGAACTTTGTTTAAAAAAAAAAGGTCCCTGCGAGTGTACGTCTAGAATGGAAGGCGTTAATTAACATTTACAGTTAATGTAATGACGTTTGAATGTGTAGTTAATGACTATGTTTTATAACGGCAAGGAGAGGTTAGAAGATATGTATCTGAAATATTTTTTTTATTCACAACGTAGTGACTACCATTGTCGAATTGGGGCGCCCGGGGACCCCCGGACAGGCTCCCTCTACAGGAGGTCTTTATTGAAAAAAAAATTGTGAAAAATCTGAAATGAATTCGATGAAAATTGCATTGAAGTTGCAGCAAAACGTTTAAAGTCTTGCTGATGTTTAAAAAAAATATACTAGCTTACAGGGCCCGGCCCAGATCCTCCTCCCCCCCCCCCGCCAAATCTTCTAACTACTGGAGACCATTGTTCCAAAGAAACATTTTTTAACAATTTGAAATGAATTCGCACGATAATTGTTGCTCTAACTTGCTGGAAAACGTTTTAAACTCCTGCTGTTTTTTATAGAATACGCAAGCTTACAGGGCTCCGCTCAGACCATTCCCCCCCTCCCCCCCTCCTCCCCACTACATGAGGCCCTCATTTAAAAATGTATTATGTATATACATTTTTTTTAACGTGTAATGAACTTCTGTGAAAAACTGCATTTGTAAATCGTAGGAAAACGTTTCAAATTCACGCATATTTCTTTAAAATACTCTAGCTTACAGTGCTTCTCCCCCTCCCCACCCGTATGGGCACCCCGAGGCTCTTGCAGTATATTTCCGGGGAGGCCCGACCCCTTCCAATCCGAATCTGGTGACTACATCATTATTGTGAAGTATATTCCACTGCAGGATGGCTAGAGCAGTGGCAGAAACGTCACATTATTATATATAACTCTATGGTGGAGCTAGTAACTGGGTTAGCTCCAAGGGGCTCTGGAGTGGAAAAGATGGGAGTCTGCTGCAGTCAATGTTGTTAGAGCTGATTTCTTAGGCCTAAAACACGCGATTTGGTGTTGATTTGTTGGTTGTTGCTGATATTTGTAGCAAGTGGAATCTTTTCTATTCCGGTTACAACATCATAACATAAGGGATTGGAGAACACAACGTTTTTTTAAGCCCAAGAAATCCGATCTCAAAGCACTGCCTTGACTAGGAGTACCGCTGTTGTTTACCTCCATTTTAATCTAGTGCCCCTTGTAGCTATCTCTCCAGATGCTAGCTCGTAGCCAATAGAGCAGCGTCAAGTGACGTCATATGGCTACAAGAGAGATACCTGCAAGGGGCACTAGATTGAAATGGTGGGTTAAACAACGGCACTTCTATAGACAAGCCAGTGCTTTAGGAGTGGATTTCGTAGGCTTAGAAAACCGTTGTTTTCTCCAATCCCGTATGTTGCTTAGGTTGTAATTGGAAAATAAAGATTCCACTTGCTTAAAAATGTCAGCAACTGCCAACAAATCGACAAAAATCGCGCGTTTTAGGCCTAAGAAATGCAGTCTAATAGCATTGGCTTCAGTAAGACGCTCTTCTTTTCCCCCACCAGTGCATCTTGGCGCTAACCCAGTTACTGGCTCCACCATAGAGTTATATACAATAATACTACGTCGTGTCACTGCCCTATATGTCGTAATTGTCACTGCTCTATATATAGTATGTTGTGGCTTTTTTTTTCATGATTTTATTCCATTTGAATGAAAGAAGGGCTAAGAGGTATAATGATGAAAAATGGAATGCCAGTAAATTACGTATAAAATGCACAATTTGCGACGTTTCGAACCAAAACCCTCCTCGTTATCAAGCAATAAAAATACGGCTACGAGGCCAAGGTCGAGTAAACTCTTTATAATCTATAAAAATGTAAAAACGGAAAGCACATGAATAATAACAAATAAAATAGACCTGAGGCAGCTTAGAAACTACCAGTATAGGGAACGTGATCGCTTACTCTTGCCTGGTCGCATGTTTTTCTTTTCGAGTAGCTCGGCTCACAGAGGTCGCACTGGCTTGTGGTTGGGCTTAAAATGCGCGGAGGGACGAGACCTACCCTGACACCGAGTTTCATGATGATCATACGGCTGGTTTTGGACCTATTAGCAAATGACCGCGCGGCCCTAACACTCGTAAGTGCACGCAAGAAGTGAAGGTCGATGAAAACCGGAAGTGACGTCATTACTCCCATCACGTGAGGTTACACTTTTCACCTGAAATATCCGGCAAGAGGGCAGGTCCCCTAGCTGGCAGTTTTTAAGCTGCCTTTAGGTCCGTTTTTATTTTTATTCATGTGATTTAAGCTTTTATGTTTTTTATGGATTTTAAAGTGTGTTACAGGACTTTGGCCTCTTAGCCGTATCTTTTATTGCTTGATAACGGAGCGTGTATGCCTTCGAAACGTCCCAGATACTTTATTTTATGTGCACTGGTCTGGCATTTCATTTCCACTACGGCACAGAATGGTCGGAAATGCACAAGCAGAACCTTTAGCGCCATCTGTAGGCGGTTTGGTGAACTAGTAACTCTTTTCCCTGTATGTTTATGTGTGACGTCCTTTCAGCCTTAAACTCTCCAAGATCGATCCCGCTGGTAATAACGGTTGTAATTACTACGTTAGATGACAAAAAGCACATTTAAATTTGTTAAAAAAAAGGCCATCATCAGCACTAATAAAGTAAAGACGCTTTCAAGCAAGAATTTCAGCATAAGCTACGTCATTAAAAATCACGCCCAAATTCGAAAGCAAAATCGTACAATTAAACGTAAAAAAAAAGCTGTTGAAACTCGTACGAGTGGTGGATTGGTTGAATTTGTCTTAGTCTTTTATCAAATTATCAGTCAATTATCATCCGTCTATATCATCAAATTATGTACCGTAGTCTGTCGCGGGGTTAGATCTGGCGTCCACTTGGTTGCCAGCCTAACACTCTGACCACTAGTCTGCAATTGCACGCGTTTATGGTCATGATGCAACGTGAATTTCGTTCGTCTACACTGGCTTTCACCACTGCGCCCCGATACTGCGCGGCGACATTATGTATTTCTGTCTGAAGGCGGTATTTTGCTTGATATGAAACGTTACAAACTTTTTCAATGCCTCTCGTCATATTTGGCTTTAATAAAATAAACACAAATGGCGTACCCAATTGTACGTGAAAGGAGAGGTTGGAAAAGGTTTACCCCACTCGTCTTTGGTGACGGCTTGGGGGGGGGGGCGTATTGTAAATCGTAGTCACGATGTCGGCATATGTTGGCCCGTGTTATTTCATTGTTTTTATGCAGAGATAATTGAAATAAAGAATTTATAAAGCGCTGACTTATGACGTTACGTGTAAACGACGAAGAAGCTGACTTTCTTTCTGAAAAATTCGCTATGTTTTGGATAATCTGAAGCCGCAGCCGAGATTTCGTATCCATAAGGTTATCGCCCAGTAAACGCACACTCACTCTTCGAAAACCTGGGGGGTGGGGCACACTCATCGAACAAATTTTTTTCACCTCCCACTGCTATGCAACTTGCTTATGCAAAAAAAAATCCTTCCTGCACAGAATTTTATAATTGCAGCGTAGCTGTCTCCGGAACTATTAAAATAACAACATGAACGCTGGTGGCGAACTATTATTCGGAGGGATTGACTTGGCGACTGTTTTGGTGTGTTGATATCACTCCTTTCAAGCGCCGAATCAACTTGGCAACTCTTGTACCAGTTTGATAAGCCTTTTTCAAACACGATTATTAACATCTTAGGTGATGAACATTCGAGTTTTATTTAATTTTTTAAACTGGTATTTGTCTTGTCGTTTTCGATGAATTTCGAGAGGCTGTGGGTCCACTCAAACACACCTACAGATTTGCTGACTTATTTAAATTGTAATTAGAAGTACAAACAGTCCAGGCCTCACGTTGGCAAACAAATTCAGCCGTTCAAAGGTGGGCCGAGTCTCCGTCACGAAACACGAAAATGACCTGTACTAACAAAATTATGTCATGTGAAATATTTACAGTCTTGTGGTCGTCACACGTAAACCTTTTTGAAACGTATGAAAATGCATAATTTAAAGTTTGTTTTTCCTCACCTCAAGGTGATAACGGTAATTCTTTCAAGAAGATGTAGACGAAAGTCAATTTCATACGGCAGTGATTATACTTTTTAAAAAAATGTTCGATACCGGAAAATTTCTGTAATACATTGTATTTTTTCTTTTACTAGAAAATAATAGAAATTCCTTAGGAACCGTAGTATAGTATTGCCGTCGGTATACCTTCGTCGGAGACTCAACTTTAAGAAACAAACCATTCGTTTAGGAATATCTTAAATGTGAAAAAGATGGGTTGCCCCGGTGGCGTGCAGGGGGGTTGCTTGCTTAAATGGGGACAAGGATAAGTTGAGGGAGGGAGGGGGCGGGGTTTAGAATTCTAGTTAATAAGCCAAAAATAAATACGACTTACGTCGGCTGCTGCATAGTTGGGAATGAATTATGGGAAATAAATTAATGCTGGCTTCGAGCTTTACAATTGGTTGTCATGGGAATACAACGGATTACATTGTTGTGGACCGAGGTATTTGATTGACAGGTATTAAGATTGATTGTGAGAATATCTGACAATGTTGTAACAACCCTGACCTCATCGGAACGAGAAGGGCCCGGCGGTGCCTTATCGTGCTCATGTCGATTGTGGCATGTCAAAGATCCTGGGTTTTTCCGCTAAGATTTCTCCAGCTAAATAATTGTCCCTCCCGTCTTCGTGATCCCTGAAAGTCGAAACAAAAACAAAATGATGTTCTTCTTGGATTGGCTGATTGGACTGAGTCGTTGCGTGCACAAGGCTTGCTGAGATACGGTTGGTAGGTGGGAGCTTGGGCACAGCTCCGAATTAAGCCTGGTGCTTGAGATTTATTGCCCCCGCCCCGAAGATGATGGGTGGGGGGGGGGGGGTTGTGACTGTTACGAAGATGGAGGAAGAGGCATAACACGTCGATTTTAAGAACTTTTCAGTAAAAGTAAAAATTTATTTGTTTAAAATAGTACCGTACCTTATTTTATTTTTCCCGTGACCGTACGGCACGCTTGAGACCTTTTTTCGGCCCAGTGTTTTCAGCACCCATCACCCCGCCCCCTTAATCCGGCCCTGCTTGGGCAGTCGTGATGCTAGAAAGCGGCGGATCCGTACAAAATAACAACCACATAAAAACTGATGAAACTTCAACAGGGTTCAGGCAATTTTGTAATTCTCAATTTCCCTGACATTTCAAGGTTTTCCAGGTGCCTCCAATGGGAATTTCCAGGTGTTTACATGATATTTAGTTAGGGAAACTGGCTGTAGCTAATGTTTTTATTAATGTTCGTGAAAAAAAATCCAACATCCCAGAAAATCGCTGTTTTTACTAGTCCAGATGGGACATTCCCTTTACAGATGCTGGTATACCAGCCTAAGATTTGAAAGCATTATCTAAAAAAAAACACATTAAAGCACAAATTAAAATATTTGCTACTAGCCGCCTAGGATTTTGTTTCCGATCTCCTGATTCAATGGAACTTACAGTTCAGACACAGAGGCTTTTTTTTTTCAAATTTCTCTGTCCTTTCTTTGATTTTTAAAAAAAAAATTCTCGTTTTCCCTGAAAGTTCCCTGAGATTTTGGCTCATTTTCATTTTTCTTGAGATTTACAGGTTTTGTCTGAACTCTGTCCAACAATCGCGTAGTGGATTATTGTAACTCTGTCCAACAATCGCGTAAAATATGCATTAAAATCATTGTATCCATTGGGACACAACAAACTGAGGTGCGCGAAAACTATTATAGCCTAATTACCCAAACTTTTTTTCGCTTTGGATTTTCTTTAGATTTTATTTCCTCTGAATTTTCGTTCCTTTGGATTTTTTCCGTCGATTTTTTTAAAGATTTTTTTTTTTGCCGATTACTGCGCTGTGCAGAGCTTTCCCCATTGGTGTAGTGCCTGATCGTTGAACTGACAGCGAATGAAATAGCGGTATCACCATTCACCAGTGCGAGAATTTAGCAGGGGACGTTGATAGCTTAAGGAGTAAGCGAGGGAAAAGGAGGGGGGTGTGAGTGGGTTGGCTTATCGGGATAGGTTCCGTGTCACCCACCTATTGTTCGACGAGAAGAAATAGAATGAACGCTCGCTTCGAGACTATAGGTACGCCAATCACCCCCTAACCCCCCCCCCCCCCCCGCCCCCAACCTCCCTCTAGTTCCCCAACTGAAAATAAGAGCCATTGGGCGATTGGCTGAACGGCAGGCGTCGTCTGTTTATTGGTAGGGTGTGAACGCACGTGAGTGTGAAAGAACCTTAGCAACCACCTTTGCTTGCTATACGTCTCTCACGTTCGGTTCAGCAGCAATAGAGATAATAGAGTGGCGCTGTCGCCGTTTCTCGTTGCCTGGGTGGGTGGGGAAGCATGGGGGGGGGGGGGGGTTAGGAAGGGATAGGCAGAGGTTTGGGTGAAGCCCAACCATCATGATTGACGGGTACGGCAGCGAATATTAAATTTGCAAAACACCGGATGTACGATCACCTATTGAAGTATAGGACTAGTCTGACGAATATCCAGTAGGCTTAGTAGCCTACTCCGAATACCAGAGTCGCGGCTATACGTGTGGAGGTCTGGGGAACAAGGGTGACAGGGGCCTGTGGTGTGACGCATTGCTAGTGTGGATTTCTGAGAGTGAATACTGGCAATTCTGCTGTTGATTGCGTGAGTAATTAATGTGCCTTCGGCTTACAGTACTGCATATCTCTACCTGATAGGTTGACGAAATCCATAAAGCGATGCCATGTGCTCGGCACCATGTCCGAGTCACTAACGTCTGGCCAGTTACTTCTGCCATATGAGATTTTAAATAAGTAAAATTAAACACTTTTATTATGCCTTCAGTTCTCTGGGTTGGTGGGCCAAGCCTGTAAACTTCGAGGTGGACAATGGTGTGGTCGCTTAGGCCAAGCTGGAGGCCTTGTCAGTACGACTTAGAGGTAGGACTTCGGCCTTTGGTTTCAAGGGTCGTGGGTTCAATTCCCCACTCAGGCAGTCTGACATTTAAGTTCCAAAAGGCAACGTTGTATCCGTATTTAGGTAGACGTATGACAATAACAGTTGAAGGACGCGCAAGGAGCAATTTCACTGCAGCAATGGCGCGTAACTTAGTCAGCGTGGGCCCTGGTGCAAGAAATTATAGCGGGGCCCCCCTCCTCTCCCATAGGAAAACACATATACAGTGTATACGCTAGCCGGTAACCCGTCTAAAGACGATATAAGCTTGGTAAATGGTAAATGGTAGCAAGTCCCCTGTCCCCC
>JAHWFP010098290.1:4181-36837 GCA_023313725.1 Lithobius niger | reverse complement strand
ACCCCCCCCCCCCCCCCCCGAACCTTTCCTCCACAGTGAAATTAAATCTAAGGTTAGTTTTCTGGTCAGTATAAGCGTCAAGTCTAATTTGAAGGTGAACGAGGTAATCGGATGGTTTCCGATAAAGTCGATGGTATTGGATGGTTTCCAATACACCTGAAAGCCTCATGGTCCTCGAAAACTCGAAAAACATTGCTGCTGTTCGTAGCATTACAATTTCGATCCGTTATAAAAATGACACAACAATGTCCGAGATGTGAAGTTAAGCGAACTTTGTTGTGTTATTTTTATAACGGATCCTTGAAAAGAAAGATGGCTGACGTTTTGCGAATTCGACTTAGTTATTGTTCTGTTCAGAAGTGCCATCTCATTTCTCCTCTGAAACACGTTTTTGGTACTTTCAGAGTTAATAAAAAAAAAGAGTCGTCAGTCGACTCGTCTGCAACAGGCGGAGAAAACCAGCCTGTTTTCCTTTCTATTTGGTATTCGCTATTAATGGCGCGTCGGACGACGACGAAAGCCATGGTACAAGGGCGCGAAAAGTGTTGTTTTTGTTTTCCCCCTTCTCCGGGCGCCATTGTGTGCGGGAGTGAAAAGTCTCTTTCGGAATGGGCCATTGCTGCTTCTTCTCGGATGTGTTGACACAGGCCGTCCCCTGTAATGAGCTTCCTGACTCCGCCACTCGCCGATTGGGATTACTGCCAAAATCCGTAAAACGCCCAGAAGAACGGGCGGAAGGGGCGGTGGATTTGGGTGTGAAAAGGATGGTGGATCGGGGTCTGGGTCAGCTACTAGCAGACAACGAAAAAAAAAAGGACAAAAAAAAAATTCGAGGGTGACTGCGGAAGGAAAAAGTGGTAGTGGGCAGGTTTGGCAACTTGCCTGCCAACCTCGTTTGCGTAAACTCGAGTTGGTCTTGTTTGATTTTTTGATGAGGCGATGAGAGAAATTTGACTCAAAAAAGAGAGTTGGTTGTTGGTTTGAATAACGGGTTAAAGAGCAATCTATGCGTGAGTATTTCAGTTCTTGACCTTATTGTGTATACTTCTAAACAGAAAAAGAACGATCACGTGTAATATCCCTGAAGTACGTAGATGGGTTTCAGGGCGTTGTTACGCAACGACTCACCTTTTCATAGAGCAGTGACACGACGTAGTATTATTGTATATAACTCTACGCTGGAGTGTTAATGGGTTAGCTGCAAGGGGCACTGCAGAGAGAAACAGAAGGGCGTCATACTGAAGCCGATGCTTTGAAGAGCGATTTCTTAGACTTAAAACGCGCGATTTTTGTTGTTGGAGAAAACAACGTTATTTTAAACCTAAGAAATCCGCTCTTCCGTTGTTTTCCCCTCCATTTTTATGTAGTGCACCTTGTAGTTATGCCCTCCTAAACCCATACTGTGCCAATATGGCGGCAAGTGTCACTGCTCTATAGGGCAGTGACATAACGTAGTATTATTGTGTATAACTCTTATGGTGGAGCCAGTAACTGGGTTAGCTGCAAGGGGCACTGGAGGGCGAAAAGAAGGTCGTCTTACTGAAGCCAATGCAATTAGACTGGATTTCTTAAGCCTATAACGCGCGATATTTGTTGTTGGAGAAAAGAACGTTTTTTTTAGGCCTAAGAAATCCGCTCTCAAAGCACTGTCTTGACTAGAAGTGCCGTTGTTTTCCCTTACATTTTAATCTAGTGCACCTTGTAGCTATGCCCTCCAGATGCTATCTCGTAGCCAATATGACGTCACTTGACGCTGCTCTATTCTCGCAGCTAGAAAATGGAAATCATCTGAAATTCCAAAAGGGTTGGGGTTTTGGCTCTGCCGGTTCGCAAAGAAAACAGTCAACAATGCGCGTTCAGAACCGACTGGGACAATTTCATTAGGCGTAAGTCTTTATCTTATTGTCACCGACTACAAGACGGCAAGCATTTATTCAAACGATGTCGGGTTTAGCTAATCAGGTAGCATTGCTGTCATGGTAATGACGCCTTTGCGTGATAAATTCTAGCTGCGAGAATGCAAATGCGAGTCGTTGCATAAACGCGCTTTTAAGATTCCCAGCCCCAAAACAGAGGACATTCAGGAATTTGTAGTTCAAAATGAGCTTAGTAGGAAAATTAAGATGAATTTTATAGGAATTATTAACCCGTAGGCAGTGGGTTATGGTAAGACTCCGTACAAATTTGCTACCAAGAGTTCACTTCCGGTTTCGGGTTTTTCTGTCAGCTGAAACGCTCGACGAGAAGAAACGCTAGCAGCTTACAGCAGTCACCATACTTTTACGGGAGGAGCATATTCGTATGGAAAGCAACACTCGGCATGCGTTGCAGGGACGTGGGCATGAACTTGGAGGGCAAACGGGAAGAAACTCGTGTTGTTAGTACGATGGCTCGTTGGAACACACAATGTCTTTTTTCTACACACACAAAACTTTCATGAAACCGGAACTTCAGCGGTCTCACGCTGGATAAGACGCACTAGGCTACCACCTAGGACAATATATGGTGAACTGCGCCCACGCCTCTGGCCAACCTGATCAGGAATCATAAAAGTTTTGTATGTGTAGAACAAAATTAGTGCGTGTAGAAAAAAAAATGGTGTGTGTTCCAATGAGCCACCGTACGTTGCAATCACGCAGCTTAAAACTTGGCTAATGCACACTTAGTTATCGGCTATCACAAACGAGAAGCGCCAGACCTCGAATTAAGTTCGGTTTTTGTCACTAAAATAATAAGCGCCCAGGCGCTTACTCGAGGAAACAGGGTAATCGTTTCAGCTTAAAGGCCGCAATATATCGGACGTACGTAACGTATTCTTACCGCAATTCTTGTGTTTATTTATTGTGTAAGTGATCCAAAAGTCAAACATGGATTTCAAAATGGATGTAATTGCCCTTTAACTAAATCAAAAGAGCTTACTCTTGGATAGCAAAAACAACTTCCTTGGGCTCAAATAATAATAGCAAAAATCGAAAATATTAATGAAATTGAAGAGAATAACAACATACATTATCGATTCTCAAAGAAAAACTCGAGGAAAGTAATACAAAACGATTTAATCTAATATTTAATAATAAAGAACAAAAGATAAATACTGCAAAATATCAAATTTTACCAGAAATAGAACGAACATCCAGCGCATAATGTTGAATATGTTTTCCAATGTTGAATATGTTTGCTTGCTTCATTTATGTTTTCCAAGTTAGCACTGTTTAGATTAATGAACCGCCGGAACAGATGTTTCTGAAGTGTCAACAAATTAGAAGTTTATCTAACCTTAAAGGCAAGTTGTGAAATATACTGCCAGGGTCGAAATTGGGTTCATGTGCTGTAGACCCTCACTTTTATCTCTTAACCTTTAATATTAGCCCTGCGCCCGTTTTGGATTTTTCAATTTTTGCAGGTGGTACAGCTATACGATAAGATTTAAATTTGAGGGGGTTTGTTTAACATTTCTGTAATGTGTAGGGCGTGCTGGCGAACCGGACCACTGCACTGTGACTGAGGTTGGCGCGAATGACCTGGCTGTCGATGCACCATGAAGCCTCAATCCTTCCCCCCACCTTTCTTCTAGGTATTGAAGAAAAAATATTTCTTATGGGTGATTAATGAAAACAACGCGCATTGCCCATTAAATCCTGTATTTGCTCTAAAACAGTATCTGGAATAGAGAAAACGTAAAACGGCCATTAAAAGTAAAAAAGAAAAGTTTCTTTATTTTTTTTATTTATTTTTTTTCATTTTCGTTTTTTGAAGGAAAGGCTGCTGCACCGGAAAGTAGAGGATGTCATCACCATGATAAATTTTTCGTTTCGCTTTTTCTTTTTAATTTTGTTTTTCCTTTTCTTTTTCCGTTTCGAAAAACGACTTCGTTTCCGTTCTTTAACAAAGCCAGCCTGCCGGAAACGAGAGGGCGCCTTTAAGCTTTCCACTTCCGGCTTTCTGCCGGCTCAGACTTATTTTTGTTGAAGATCTTTTTTTTTTTTCTTTCTTATTTCTTTGCTTGCTTTAGTTTTCTTTCTTGGGTTTTTCTCATCTTACCGAGGGATATGGGGTTAGGTTTTGTGCGAATTAGTTTTTATTATTTTTTTTTTCCTTTTTAATTATGGTATTATTGTAGGTGTCAAAAAATGGCAAATTGCTTCGTCGGCTTTTCTTTATGTAATTTTTTTACTGTTTCAATTTTATTTTATTTTTCCCGGCGGCTTTGAGTTATTTACGTTTATTGTTTCAGGGCTTTTAAGTTCAAATCGCACCCTTAAAGCAACCTTAAATCCGTAGATCTCCAGATTGTTTGAATGTTTGTATTCGTGACAATCGGAAAACTTCGACCCAATTTAACAACATTAACAATGGTTAAAGAAATTAAATTACCAGTAAAATTAGCAACAAACGAAGAACATACAATGGTTGCAAAAATGGCAAACACAAGTGAGCAGAAATTATGGCGAAAAAATGGACGTGTAATCGCAAGTCCGGGAGGCCCCGTGCAACGACCTGAATTTAATTCCTAGACTCACGATGGAACGTGAATTTTTTTTAATTTTTAAAAAATTTTTGTCATCGCTGCTCATTTGTCATTCCTTGTTGATCACGATGTTAGCTCTATTGGGTTTCTTGTTTTCCTAAAGGTGCATCCCTCCGTGTTGGTTTTCCTGTAAGACTCAGTTTTGTAACATATTATACGGACATAACTACGTAAATGATGTAGACCCTTTTATTTCCCGTACGAGACGGTTTTGTTACGGTCACTCAAACGTCTGTAAATTTTTCAAAAGATATATCTGCGTAGGATGATTGAAAATTATGGGGAGAAGTTACGCCCTTTTAAAATTAAGACTGCATAATTTTTAACGTACGTTTTTCCAAAAAGTAAACGGTCACTAGTTCTACGACTGGCCGCTGGGGGTCGGGACCCATTTTGAGCGGTGGAAGGTGTGGTGTGTTGGGAACTCCTGTGTGTTACTCCTGATCGTCCCTCGAAGGCATCCAGGGATCTACTCGTGATTTTCTGACCACTCCCAGCCCTAAGAAAAAAGGACTTTTTACATATTTGACCTACTGTAGCTTTTTAAGTACCTTTGCGTATTAATACCCGTAACGCAAATCGAATGTAAAAACAAGCCTAATTATATGCTGTGTTGGCCTAGTACTAAACGTGGCATCGTAGTCACTAGAACATGAAGAAAACTAACACAGGCATAAACTCAACCTTTGGCAGAACCTTTGGCATCAGTGGCGTGCACGGAACCCCGAAAAGGCTGGAACAACTTATAGTCAAAGTGCACAGTAAATTGTAGTGGACAATGTATTGGGGGACTTTCATTTTTTATTGCTGTCACTCTTTTCTGTATCTTTCTTAGCATATTTTGCTCTTTTAATACTCTTTTTGCCGTGATTAGGCCACCCCCTTCTGTGCTTAGGTAATAATGCTGAGCTAGTAATAATCCTTTCCTTAGCATGTTTATAAAAAGATGGTAAAAATCAAGTTGAGTGGGAGTTATGGGCTGCAGGAAAAGACGAAGGACACATGTTAGGAATAGAATTTCTAGAGCAACCTATCACATCTAGTTGGCACCTGGGGTTCCACTTATAATTATCTGCTCACTCCCGTGCCCTAGGGGAAAATTATGTGGCATCTACTAGGCCTTGACGGCAGCCCTCGTGCATAAGGATTGCTTAAAAAAATATTCGTTTACGCAAAATTATAGGCCTAATGCCGAAAATTTAAGCCTAATGACAAAAATTAGGCCTAATTACACAAATATAGGCCTAATTTCATGTGGCACTAGCGAGCAGAGTGCCAATGTACTAGACATTTTGGTTGTCCTCAATTGTTATGCTCTGATAGTGGATATGAATTTGTCAAGGAAATCCGTAACTAGACTAATGAATTTCGTACAAAGCAAATAAATGTTGCGCCTAATGTCGTTTGATTTGACGGTACGGTGGAACTTGCTAGCAAATCCATAGAAAGTCTTACAGAAAATTACGTCACATTGCATGGCCGATTGGTACCATTGTTTTTCTTTAGTGTGTGCCACTCTCTTGTGGTATTTTATAGAAATCATTCATCATGAAAAAATGTCAATAAGCACCCGACAGGCCTCGGAGCTTATTCCCATTTTCCCTCCTGGCTAATATGCCCCTGGCTCAGTATTGTATTTACATCCACCTGGTTGGAGCTGCCATAGTTTTTATATCTTGCACGTCTGTGTGTCCCATTAATTTCTTGTCTTGACGGGAAGACTGATGAACCTAAAAGCCAGCCAGCGATGGCAAACTTTGCATGTCAAATTTCAACTTCAGTTGTTTAGAACTGGTAGAGCCCTCTAGATACGATACGTGAACTAAAACTTCTGCCCTTAACATGTTAATGTAGAAGGGTTCCTAGGACCTGAACTTGACCCAATCTATCTTATGTGACCATGTTGATGTTTACTATATCAGTTTTGTTCCTTTTTTGTCTTTTCAGGTGTCAACTGCCGTACCCGAACACAGTGCCCGTCCTACCCGTCCGAAATAATCTGCGGAGGCCCAACTCCACGCACTTTTCCCACTCCCGTTTTCACATTCGGAAAAGTTTTTCCAGTCGGTGTAGCTGGAAATGTACTGCAATCGCCTTCATCCTCATCACCCTCCTCCTCTCCGCAGCGTTAGCCTACTTTGCAGGTAAGCGTCAAAAGTGTGTGAATGAGGTTATAGTAATTGTTGTAGTCCGTGCTTGACTTGATCCTGAATATACCATGCATTAGAAAGTTAACTAGGTGTCGCATCTTTCTTCTTCCACGCCTGCACGAGGCCCTGGTGGTAGTTGCGGCTATACTAACGCCACTGTTAATGCTTTTCAATCAAAGTGGCACGGAGGCAAAGCAATATGAGGGGTAATATAATAGCCGCAACTGTTGCCAAGGCCCCGCAAAGGCTTGGAAGAGGTAAGATTATACCCCCCAGCCGCCGCTGTTAGCCGCCACGCCAAAATGTTATGAGTCAGCCGAACAGCCACTGAATATTATTTAGCTGCCGCCTGGCCTAGCCGCTGGAATAAAATAGGCTAAAGCCGCAAACTTTTATGCTGTAATACATTAAAACAACACTAAACAATCGTAAAGTTACGTGCAACTTGTCTCTAATGGTGAACTGCTCGACTGTCGTATGTTTCATATTTTTTTTTTTTAATCAGGGCCCTTACCAGCAAATTATAAGCGCCCTGAATTTGTATAGTCATTAGCATGTATGGTTACTTTCGGTTTCGTTTTAAGGTCCAATTAATAATGTAGGTACACATGCACGTGGCGTGGCTTGGATTTTGTTTAAATGCTGTAATTTGAGGGAGGATATATTTTCCCCATCACGGATTTCTCCATTTGTTTCATTGCTAATCAAGTAGAAATGGATTAAGTCCCCCCCAGAAAATAGTTATTCCCTCGCAATTCGTCACTTTTTCGTTGCTTCGTTTTGGTCGATTTAGCCGAAATTATAATTCAGCCGGCCGAATTATAGTGGTGGCCAAAAAATCAGTGGCTAGCCACAATTTAGCCGACATTTCTGTTACGCCGTCTGGAAATAACAAAATAATGCGGTTGAGGGGTATAGGTAGGATGCTGTGTCGAGTTAACTTCCAAGCATGCGGTTTAGCTTTTTTAAGTGACTTTGTTGGGAATACTCGCTAATTGAGCAACATAAACGAATTGCCTGACAGACAAAGTTTTTAAGTCTATAGTACTAAACCTCTTGGTAAACAGAAGGTGCACTAACTTGGGTGTCTTTTTTAATTTATTTGAATTCAGGGGTTTCTCCCTCGGTTTCGGTATGATAAATTAACCTAACCTCACTAAAAGCATGAAGCAGCCTGCTATCGTTCTGTGGTCATACCTTGCTGGTAAAAAGATCGGGGGAGGAGGGGGGGGTTGAGGCTTAATGGAGCGTTAGCAGCTAGGTCATTAGCTCCAACCTCAGTCACAGTGCAGTAGTACGGGTGGCCACTGCGCCACACATTACAGAGACGTTAAACAAAAGAAAATCTAGTTTTTACCCAACATCTGTACCTTGTGCAAAAATTTAAAAAGTCCGGACAGGAGGACAGATTTTTTGCCCAATTGACTCTCTAATGATGGTTTGACAAGTAAGGGTTGCCGGTTTTAATTTGGCTGTATGTGACAGTTTGTATTTAACATTACAAAATGGGTTACGTTCGTTATGAATTAAAGCTAAAAAAAAACTGGTCACAGTTCTAACGCAGATGAATGCAATTTGACTCTGAAGTCTGGAAGGTCCTATACGTGAATTCCCCTTAGCTACCAATAATTTTTCTATCAGTAATAAGTTGGCGCCTGATCATTATCATTTAACCATCGTCTTGGACCATAAGTTGCTAACATTCGGCTGCAAGTTCATTAGATCTTTGGTTCGAAATCCACTCACATTTGAAAAGTATTTTATTCAATAAGTAAATAATTTGGTGATTTTTATCACTAAGATTTAAACGTCACTAACTTCATAGGATTCTGGATGTATATGATCGGAAGGTATTCAGTTCGAAACAAACTAAATTAAGCTTTCTTCATTAAGTAAACAAATAGTTGACACAAATCAATATCTTTTTAACTTAGCACTTCCTACCACAGTCGTAAGCACAGTTGATAGCATTCTGGCTACGTCCAATGGTCCTTGGGTCGAAACTACTCTGGTTAAAAATTAATTTTTACTGCTATCTAAAAATACTTGCCTTTAATTTTAGCTTTTTCTGTAGAAAATCCCTTACGTCCTAAACCCCACTAAAAAAAAAAAGCCGTGCAATGGCTGGTCATATTTCGTTTAGGTCACATGCGTGTCGCCACAGCTTTGTCTAGCTTGTGTGATAGGCCTTATTTTTTCATCTTTATGTCCGCGGGAAGACGTTAACTCCAGGTGACTGTCACCTGTGTTGTCGCATGCAGTCATAGTCACCGTTCATAGTGCTGTTGATAGCATGCTATGTTTAGGATCTAAAGATCCTCAGTCTGAAATACACTCTTGTATCCTGTTGATTCATAGAATGAAAAATACGTTTCTCCCAAAGTGGTTTTGAACCTAGTATCTATTTTTTGACCTGTAGCTTGAATGCTATCAACTGTGCTGTGAATGTGATCGGAAGTGTTGTTTAAATGATAGTGGTAAATAACCCCTATTTATACGCTAAATGAAAATTACTTTTCGACCAGAATGGGATTCGATCCACGGACCTTTTCAAACGTAATAATGGAGTGAAATCACTTTAAAATATGTGTGCTTCGCCTGTCACTTTGGAGGTTTGATGGACCGGAAGGAAAAGGGCCAATTTTGCTCTGTAATTCCAATTGGAAATGATATATGTATATGTGGGGTCTTGTACATGCCACAATCGACATGTGCACGAGGTATCTTGAGGTCCTTCCCTTCTCGAAAATATTAAGGTTACGCTCGAACATCTGGCTCCTGAGACAGCCGAGACAGGACGGAAAGCCAAATCGCTTGGTTTGTGTTGAATAAACACGTATGCAAACCTATTTCCGCTCCCTTTCGGACTTAAATGTCAGGCTGTGAACGGGAATTGAAACCCCAACCTTTAAGGCCAAAGGCTGAAGGTTACTGACACGGCCGCGTTATTAAGCCATACGTGCCGCGTCAGTATGGTTATCGGTAGGGATTCGGGCTTCGGGCTTCGGCCTCGAAGGTCGAGGGTTCAATTCTCACTCAGGCAGTCTGACATTTTTTCGAGAATTTTCGAGATTTGCATGTATTTATGACACGGGCATGGTAACCATCAAGCTACCTTGCCAACCCTCTCCAATGTCAGGCGCCACTCGCCATTTGGCGAATGGGAATTAGCAATTGGCGATTTGGAATTCAGCCTTCTTCCCCAAAATGGCGACTATAGCAGTAGAGAATGACACTCGAAGAGTGACATCTCGGGTACCGTTCGAGTTAGAGACAAACGGTTTGCGGCATTATGCTCAGATTTATAAGAGCTATACGTAATTGCTTTTTCTTCATTACTACATTGGGGTTAAAGAAAATATTACAATTCGTAAATAACAAAAATTAGAAAAACCAGGCATCGTGCAAGATGTATTTGGTATGGTGGTGAGTAGAAATTGTGATATGGCGAGTGCTTGTAAGGTCTACTGCTACTGGATTCACATTCGTGTAAGTTGTACCTTGCCCATCACCCATCATACACATTCACACTCGCTCCTTGTGTAAGACGTAATATAGCCTATTGGTAGTTATATTTTGAAATACATTACCGCTAAAATTAGTCCACTTATTTCATAGGGGGAGGGGGGCTCAATTGGACGAGTTCCGACTCATGTTAAAAAATATTTTCTACCTAGCAGTTAGGAGATTAATCTGGCAGGAAGTAAGATGAGATGCTCCATTTCGACAGTGTTAGTGAGATTAAATTGGAGAATTAGAGCTGTCACTCCTGACTTATCTGGGAAAGATCGCCTGTGACTATAGATTCTGATTAAATTTGAACGAGTGCGACTAGAGTGTTAGCTTTAGTGAATTTTCTTCAGTCAGTATAGGCAGTGGCGTGCTGGACAGGAGGGGGGCAGGGAGACATGCCCCTTCCATTTCGGGAAAAATGCCTTTTTTGTAAAAAAAAAAAAAAAATATGCCCTGTTTTGATTTTCTGAACCGATAAACGATGGTGCTGCAGCCAGAGAAAGGGCCTAGGGGGCCAATAAAGGGCAAAACAAAGCCAGGAAAGGGGCGGAAAGGGGCATACAAGGATAAAATAGAGAGGCACTGTTCTTCGCTGAAGGGTTTACCTTACGAAGAATGTTTGAAGAGACTTGACCTGACAACCCTTGTTGATAGGCATTTAAGAGGTGACCTTATCAAGACCCGTCAAATTCTGACGTGATTTTGCCTGTCGACCAGTTTTTTCAACGCTCGACTGTCATACGACCAGAGGACGTGAAGTTGACGAAACCACGAATCCGCACCATTGTTGGACAGTCGTGTTTCACTGTGAGAGCCATTAATTCTTGGAACGCACTCCCAGAAAGTGTTGTGACAGCACTTTCAACCAGCAGTTGGAAAAGACAATATGATCTGACTCAGTGTTAAAGTGTTTTTGTTCCATGTTTTGTTGTGAACCGGTTACATAAGCTTGCTTTCTTCCGGTATTAATTTAATTTAATTTAATTAATTTAATTTAATTTAATTTAATTTAAGTCAAGCTTAAAAGAAGGGTAAACAAAATACTGACGAGAAAAAAAAAAGCTCCCCAGAAAAAAAAAAGCCTCAGTGCGCCCCTTTACAAAAGTTGCCCTGCCCTCTCGGTGATCTGTGCACGCTATTATGTCATATGGAAAAAAGAAAGATCCTATTTGTCCCCTGCCACGTTGTTTCAAGCAGATACGTACATAACAGAAGCGCGCGCATGCAAAACACAATCTTCTGTCGTTTAGTTTACCGAGTTTCAACTTCGCTGCTTCCTTCCGTTGCAAACAAGCGCATATTTTATATAATCCTCCTGCAGGTGCTTAGCTTCGTGTCTATATCACGAAAACTCCAGTTTGCGAACTGTCTTCTATTTTTCTGTTCGTGTGTACTTTCAGTGCAATAACGTCTGCGCAATTAGGAGGAGAGGTGTGTGCAACTTGGGACGGGGGGAAGGGAGCTGAAAATGCGTGCTGACCGGCGCCCTTTTAATTACCAGAGGGGGAGTGGGGAGGAGGGCTCGGGGGAGGGGAGAGATTCCGTTTAAGAGCCACGTCGCTGGTCTATGGTTAAACAATTTATCCTCAACGTGATTGCAACTTGGGCTTGGAAAAATTATTTTTGCCCAAAATAAACTCTGTTTGTGTTTTGATAGCGTGGGGAAGAAATTTCTTTTGAAATTCATCAGTGTCACCGTAATAGGGAAAAGCGTCTCTCCCCCCCCCCCCCCCCCCCTCCTCCCTTCGATATTTACTCCCGTTTCAGGCCATTAAATGTGGATATTTACACAGGGGTGGATACAAAGAAAACAGGTGAGGCGTGTAAGAGCGAACAAAGTCGTTACAGTACAATCTAAATACAGCCGAGGTAAAACTGAATGTTGGGGGTTTAATAATGCAAAATTCCTGGGCGCTGGGCCAAGGTAATAACCGTAAATCAAAATGCTTAGTTAATATTTGAGAATTAAAAAGTACTTTTTTTAGGGGGTGGGGGGGGGGGGGGGGGGAGGGGGGGTGGGGTGTAAGAGAAAGTGAGTGCAACGCAGACCAACATAATAAATGCACAAACCCAGAATGGGTAATCTTTTTCGAACGATTTTGCTGTCAATTTTTCAAAAATCAAATAGCACCGCAGGGGTTTTGCGTGCCTGTTTGTTTATTCGTCGAATTTCAATTTATGATAGTGGATTTCCAGCGGGATTTGAAAGTTTTGGCAACATTTCATCGTTTGATTTGTGTGTTTTGGCACTGTCGATTTCCTTCTTTTTTTTTTCTCTTGTTGTTTTATTTTTAAACTCCATTATTTAAGCTCGATTCGCAATGGAGAATAACCTAGCCGGTGCGTCTGTATGCATTAAACAGAGCCAGAAGCAGCCAAGACTGGTTTCTGCGTTATGTGGTATACGACAACTTTACCTAAATTTATCATTAGAGACCTGATTTTGTAAAAATCAGGCGAATATATCAAAATTGAAATTCGTGTTTTAAAGAGCCGGCCTGAAAAATGTAAATAAAAACATAATTCCAGGTCTTGGGGGGGGGGGGATTAAGGCTTAATGGCGCGTCGACAGCCAGGTCCTCAGCGCCAACCTTAGTCACAGTGTAGTGGTCCAGGTTGCTACGGCGCCACCCATTGCAGAAATGTGAAACAAACCCCAAATCTAGATCTTATCAGGTCTGGAAAAGTGCTTGAAAATCGTGAAAAATGCCACTCACGATGCGTGAAAAAAAAATCGTGAATCGTGGAATATTCTGGAAATACCACTGAGAATTTCCATGGCAGAAATTTGTTCTCATGATCGTTTTCTAAATTCGCCCAATCAAAACCGACTTACGGTGACAATACTTCACTAGCTTTCGATAGCTACTGCGGTCCTACCACTGACAGACGATCGTCATTGGCTAAATTTAAGACTAAATAATTGAGGGAATAATCCGTAGCTTTCATTGGTCGAAGCACTTCAATGGAAACATGACCATCCGGTGCTATTTGAAGTTGACACCGCATATTGATGTGACTCACTTCAAACGTTACAACGTCGTCGTGTTACAAAACGTTTGTCACATTAATTTCAAACAAGAAATGTGTATTTTCTTTTCGTAAACACAGGGTTTGTACTCGTCTGTGACCTTAAAATTCCAGGACTTCTCCAGCATTTTTCAAGGATTTTTCAATAAAAATTGCACGACGACCTAAGACTACATCAAATGCTAAAACAAGGGAGACAGGTGGGCGAGTGGATAGTACGACCTCCTTTTGAATGGGAGGCCGGGGCTCGATCCTGGCCTTCCCCAACCCCCAGCGCTATTTCGGGAAGAGAAGGTACCTGTGATGGCTCGTTTCGCATGTCTACTTTGGCATGTCAAAGATCCTGGGATTTTTCGCTTGGATTTTTCCAGCTAAATTGTCCCTCTCGTCGTCCACTGGTAATCATCCCATCGGCACCTGGAGGTGACGACAGGCTATATGCAGGGACGTCATTAGGTGACGGAGGGCGGCCTGTACCCTATTTCAAAAGGGAGAGAGAGCTCCAGCAACAACATAATTATACTCTTCCCCCACTAACCCACTTTTGGCGACGTAATTTCCATGTTGAATCCTGAACAGGGACCGTGGACGAATGACGTCACATAAACGTTCTCCTTTTTTTTAATACACCCCTCCGCCCCTAAGTTTTGTCACACTCTTTGTAACCTTACCTCTAGAAAATGACGTCAAAAACGTTGCCTCACTCCCATTCCCTCATTCATTACCAAAGAATAGGGATACAGTTCTTGAAAATTCTAAACCTAGTTGTAAAATTAGTCTAATTTTGTACGAAAAATCGGATTTTTTTTTTGCTCTTCATCCCCATTATATTTGTTTTACGAAAACAAAATTATGTGTGACGTCAAAAATTCGGTGATTCCCAATTTGTCAGAAACTACTCCGTGTCACATGTAACTGACCTCTCCACCTCCCCCGTCATAGGATTGACCTCGTCTCCAAGAAAGCTGAAAAAAATCATGGGTCCCCTATTCCATCCCCCCCCCTCCCCGTCCCCAGGCGACGACCACTCCCCGAAGAGAAAACAAATTTCTTTAAAAAAAAACCGACGTATTTTCCAAACCAGTACCATGTGGTCCTTTTGCACCAAAGCGTTCACGACCGTCAGACTAACTAGCATTTGCCGCTGTGTGCCCGCGTTGCCCTGCCGAACTGCCTCGTTGCCCTCCACTGGAACGTCCGTGATCCGAGATCAATATCTGGTGCTCTCCTGCGGTCCACCCCTCCCCTGTTTTCCAAAAATGGCACATTCCGGACCCCCTTGCTCTGCGATGCTGCCTGCTGCAAGGCCGAACTAACCCGTCACGAGCAGATTTTGCGCGAGCTAGCGCCGGGCTGTCGTACGGGTAATGACTGCGGAACACTAGAAGTGGGAGAGAAGACAACCCATTAGGTACACAGCGGGCATGGGGTTGGGTTACTTGTAATGGAACTAATCAAGTCTAATTAGGGGGTTGGGAAGGTAGGAAAGAGGGACAAACTGCAAAAATGTCGAGTGGAAAAGTTTAACTTGTGCTTAAAATTGTAACGTAAAAATGGAACACTTACAAAAATTTTTTCGCTACCGGCATGAAGAGTACCCTTTTTATGGGTTTCTGTCAGGTTTTTGTAATAAATAAATTATTGCCCGAGCAAAAAAGCGAGGCACTAATATGAAATAGTGTAGCCATTTGTAAACAAAAATGCAACGTTTCGTGAGTCGTGTGCAACTCTTTACCAAGTGTAAAAACTTTTACCACGAGGCTAAACGTAAAAAAACTTGGAGTAAAACCACTGGGAGGAAACCACAAACGCAACATCTAAAGCATACAATTCACAAATTACAAAACGGGCTTCAATCAGGACAAACCCCGTTAATTGGATGGAGGGTCTTTACGGCTTAATGGTGTCTTGACAGGTAGGACATCAGCGCCAACTTCCATCACAGTGCAGTGGACCTTGGTGCCACTGTGCCACACATTACATAGAGGTTAAATAAACCCCAAATATAGATCTTATCGCACTTAAACCTGTACGTCCTGCAAAAATTTAAAAACCCCGGACAGGAGGACAGATTCTTCGCCAAACTGACGCAGCAAGTCTCGTTGAAGACAAAAGTAGGACAAAAACAGGCTATTTATAAGAAAATAATAGGCTGTTCCATTATTAAGTTTTGTCCTAATTTAGTTCCTTGTCAGGGGCGTACTGGGAGAGTCATTTAGGACAGGGAAATTGTTCATGTAGACCCCTCTCTTGTGTCATTCGGTAAAGTTCAATAGCCCTTCCTTAAAGTTTTGTTTGCTGATGATACCACAACACATGCAGCAAATAGAAATCTCAATGAGTTACAATGCACTATTAACAACGAACTTGCAAAAGTTACAACTTGGCTTCTCGAAAACAAGCTAACTTTAAACGTTTCAAAAACGAATTATATGGTTATATGTCCTCGGCAACGTCGTTATGATAAAACACAACTAAACATTAGTCTTCAAGGTGTGCAGTTAAAACAAGCAACTCATGTGAAGTTCCTTGGAGTTATCATTGATGACCATTTATCATGGAACGAGCATGTCAGACAATTACGAAGCAAGCTGTCGCGGAGTGTTGGAATCTTAAGACATTTGAAACAATACCTAAACTCTCGAACACTCTTGATGTTGTACAATTCATTTATCTTGCCTTACTTTAATTATTGTAGCGTAGTCTGGAGCAACACTTCCCAGAGTAACCTTCATAGGCTTCATTTAATTCAGAAAGCAGCAGTTAGAATATTGACCTTTGCCAGACGCTTTGACCATACAACTCCACTCTTCATTGCACAGAAGATTCTACCAGTTTGCAAACTTATGGCATATAATCAAATTATTTTCACATACAAACCTTGAAAAATCTTATACCATACAAATTTGAGGAAACTATATACAATTATAGTCTCCATAATCACCAGACCCGGACTGCCGGAATGCTTCACGTGGCGTACCACAGAACCAAACTATCACAGTGTAACTATAGCAACAGGGCCATGCGCCAATGGGATATGTTACCTGAGCACCTAAAGCAATTGTCATCCCTGCATTCGTTCAAATCTAATTTAAAGAAGACACTTTTGGAAGAGCTACTGTTAAGTAATTTAACTTAATTTTCAACCCCTCCCCCTCCCCCAAATGTGCTGAGACCAACCTTCATGCGTTTATTTTTACTTACTACTAGTTTTTAGATTTTTTTACTTTCACTTCTGATAACTTAATTTTTTTTATGTACTTATTTTTACCTGTACCTGGGATTGATAAGACTATTTGTCTTTATATTCTTTGTAGTTGTTTCATTTTCTTGTGTGTAATAAACCCTTTACTTTACTTTACTTTACTTTACTTTACTTTCCCCCGACAGGCCCTTGGTGAATAAGTCTAGTGGAAAACCTCCCGTTTTTGCTTATGGCCAGTAGCGCCTGGTTCTTGTGGCATTGTATGATTAGCTGTTGCGTTTGTGGTTTCTGCAGTTGTTTGTGCTGTGTTTGACGTTTAGCCTTGTGCTAAAAAAAATTTTTTGCTTGATAAAAAGTCGTACACGACCTCGAAACATTCGGTTTTACACTATTATATAATTATGTTGGTGCTTGGCACTCATTAACAGACATTAATACTCAAGTAAAATTGGATTTTGTGTGGTCTGTTCGTCTGTGTGCGTTGTTTTTTTTTTTTCGGTCTGGAACCCAATAATGAAAGTTCGAGTTTCGAAAGCGATCTGATACCGCCATAGTTCTAACTGTAAACGATTTGCAATTTTGTTCTGATTTGGTTCAAATTCACCGAGAAGGAATCTTTGACACATGGAAAAAACATATTCAAATATGAAATTCCTATCCCAAAACTTTTAGGCATTTGAACCAAAATTCAGCGTAGAGCACTGGGCAGCAATCATAAGTGGAGCATCATGGCACCTCCCCGTGGAGCACTGGGCAGAAATCGTATAAGTGGAGTGTCAAAGCAATTCCCGATGGAGCACTTGGCAGGAATCATATAAGAAGATCATCAAAGCACTTCCCGGTAATGGGCAGAAATCGTATAAGTGGAGCATCAAAGCACTTCCCGATGTATTACTGGGTAAGAAGCACATCAAAGCACTTCCCGGTACTAGGCCGAAATTGTATAAGTGGAACATCAAAGCACTTCCCAGTACTGGGCAGAAATCGTATAAGTGGAGCATCAAAGCACTTAGAAATCGTATACGTTTCTGTCTCATGACAATTCATGTATGAATAGAGAATATATTATAGCATATCTCGCTCGGCTAAGTAATTGAGCTCTTCATACTCAACTATACTCTTGTTCAAGAAAGAAGGTTTTCCTTATATGGGGTTTCACTGTTTTAATAGAAATGAATGTATTGTGACTTGCTCGCTTCTGCTTGAACCGTGGTGCGTTACAGAGTGAATCACCTTTAACTCGTAATGAACGATGGATCGTACAGAAGCGTGTAAACCCCCCAAAAAAACATTTATTTCTATTAGAACAGTGAAGTGCCCATATAAACGAAGGAAAACATTCTTTCTTGAACAAGCGAATAATAATTTTTAATTGCTCTGAACAAGAGGAAAGCTTCGTTTGCTTTTTCTGTTTCGTTCTCTTTATATCTCCCCCCCCCCCCACCCCAGCCGTTTTCCAGATCACGTGCGTGAGGTCAAACAGCATCTTAGCATAGCTGGGGCTCGAGATAAGCATTCCGTTTAGTGCTTAGCGAGTCCAGCATTCAGGAGGGGATCGGAGTTTCGAACTCCGTTTGGAGTAGATGTCTTATTTGTCATTCTCAGATATTTTTAGATTTTGAATTTGATTTTCAAAATTCCTCCACACGAAGCCTAAGATGATTTGTGGTGTACCTTATTTGGCCCCCAAAGAGGAAAAAAAAATATACCATCTTAAAATGTGGGAGTAATTATCAAGGAAAACTGGAAAATTAGCCATCAGCGAAAATTATACACTAGAAATAACGTAGTTCAGTAAGCCACCTTTATGCCCTTACGTTTCGTCTGCGTGGCATGACCCGGATTCGAACCGCTACCCTGCTGAGTAATTATCAGCAGCATGTAATGGCAAAAAAAAAGGTTAACTAAAATTAAAATTAAAACAAAAATAACTGCATTTATGAGATGCATATGACATAGCCTAAATTAAAATTCAAAATTTTATTTTTTTTCGTTTTTATTTAATTTTTTTTAATTTTTCAATTTTTATTTTTTATTTTAAATTTTTTGTTTTTATTCGCAAACTTTTTATTTTATTTTTATTTACAATTTAATTTTTTTTTTGTTTACGTTACACAGTCACCAGAGAAAAGTCATCGTACTTATCTTTTAACATCTTTACAACACTCCCTTTCACCGCAAAACTTCTTACGTCCTTTAACGGCATTCCAAAGATATTCCTACCAAATATCAGTTTTTGGTGTGTAAGATTTATTGGAATGAACTTTTAGGCCAACGTATTGTATTTGAAAAAAAAAATTTTAAGCTAAAAACTGCAAGCCCAAATCCGTTCTTTGGACTCAGTTTTCAGCCGCCATCATGGAGATTTTACAAAACTTGAATACGGTAGACCTGTTTTGGTGAACAAATATTCACAATAATTGAAGCCAGTCTGTGTTCAAACGTTTTAGAATTTGCTTCGCTCACTCGTGCGATAATCTTTACGACCTTAAAATGCTCATCGAAATCCATCTTACATGGTTCCCTATTTTTTGTGAACATTCGTGTATCGACGCCTACATTCCGTGGTCCACAAGGGCTGGTTTTAAAACTTAGCATCCCACTCAGAGGAGCGAACGTAATCCAGATTACATATCGGATCAGTGGTTCAGAAACTCGGGGACACCGTACTCGTTCGCATCGTGTTGGGTGATCGACACACAGACAGAACATTGAACAGACGCGAGAATCCTTTTGGTGTACGTAAACCTTATAGTAGCTGTTAAGAGGAGGGAGGTGCGGACCTGGTGGAGAGCGACGGAAGGGGCAGACACCACTGATCACATTTCCGTTTTATATCTGAAGGCCACGTCCAACAAGGACCTAATCCCACTGCTGGTTTGGGCTCCGTGTTGGTTTAACAGATTGCTCGATTGCGTCCTCATAACTCAGATAATGAGAACTCCTCACGGGCGGCCATTTGTTTGGAGGAGTCGTCGTAATGAGGCTGACGAACTAGGACTATTAATTATTAATAAACTGTAAGGGAGGGAGGGGTGGTGGAGTTGGGAGAATTTGCTAGCTACAACGCAGCGGGTTAATTATTTCAGTTCATCAGTGTGTTACAAAGCATGCAATGAGTTGGGGTAGGGGAAAGAGGGTGTGATGGGGTTGGTTCGACCCGCAAAGTTAGACCGCTGTTGCGTAATAAATGCCCACTGAATAATGAATCTGGGTGTAATAAAATGGGGGTTGGACAAGAGGGGAGGTGCTTTTGGCCGTTGCTATTATTATTCCCCCCTTTGCCCTGACCAGCTTCGTTTGTAGCCTGTGGGCTTTATTAGTTTTGTTATGAACCTAGAATGAACTTCCGGGTTATCCGTGCGGCATTTCCTCTTGTATGTATTGTGGGTCAACTAAGGTCTAATTTGTTTCCTAATAATTGAGAAAGGTTATTGTTCTTAACCTAAAAATCGTCTAAAACTGGAAGTTCATGTTTTGCATTCCTTTTCTTTGGTATCAGTGGTTCAAGGGCTGAATAGCATTCGTAGAATATGAGACTGCACAAGACCTTACATAAACATGTTAGGAATAGCATTACTATCATTCACAGTCGCCCCTAGAGGGCACCAGAAGCTCTAATTGTGATTTTCTGTTCATTGGCCAAATTTACACTTAGCGTATGTTTGACCTAGTTTAGTATTTGTAAATATCCTTGCGTAGGGGATACTCGCTAACACAAATTGAACAATGGAAAAAATAGGCCTAATTACGTGGAAATTTAAGCCTAACAACACGTGGCGCCATCAAGTAGACTGCTACAATTCCCAGCCAATGGGGAAACAAATGAATTAGGGGTGTTAATTAACGCCAGGTCCGAATTAATGTAAGTGGAGGTTCTGTGCTAATGACCGTCCGTAAAGTAGGATTCGTTTCGTAAGTGGTTTCTACGAGGCTCCTTCTGAAGCTGAAGCCCTACGAACTTGCACATACATATCTGCCCGTCGAATATTCGGACCCTGATTAACGCTATCATCTATCCAATCCTGGGTTAGGAGAGTATGGGATTACAGAATCTCCAATTCAGCCGATCACACCTAGATGAACTATTTGGCTATGAGGGGCGGAAGTTTGCGGCTTACTGGCGCGTCGACAGCTAGGTCTATTAGCATCAACCTCAGTCATAGTGCAATGGTCCGGGTTGCCACGGCACCACACATTAGAGAGATGTTAACTCCTTTCGTTGGGCTGCTGGTACCGTTGGTTGTGTGCGACTCAACTGAAAGAGGAATTGAAACTTTCACCTCTGAATTTTCGATGTTCACCGTAAGAGCCTAAAAGAAACTTAATTTCCCTCCTCCTAAAGAAGATTCAAAATTAATCTTACAGCATCCCCGTCCTCCTGACGTAAGTTTCTCCCATGCATATTAAACAGGGTGGTCCATAAAGTACTAGAAAAATATAGGCCTAAAATAGGCCTATATACTAGGCCCTCACGGCTTGTGGCCAGGAACCTCTTCTGATCTCTCATGTCGTATGGAGAAACAAAATGGGAAAAAAGGAAACAAATAATGTCCTTCTGATTGCTGCCAGCGTTCGTAATGATACCTTTGAAGCTACTTGTAGGCCTATTATAGGCCTATATTTTCCCAGTACTTTACGGACCACCCTGAATAGGTAACAGTCCACTACCACCCTCGAGAACGAGGCTTTGGGCTCCTTTCGTCATTTCATACAATTTTAGACGATTTTTTGTGTCGTGAGTGTGATTTGTGTGATTTTATTCAGCAGCCACTTGACTCCGAGTTAACCACTCTGCTGTGTTTGCTCTAGTGTCCTTTGTTCTTTCTTCCATTTTGGTAGCGAGCTGCCATTTGCCTGCAGTGAAGCGGAAGAGTTTGAGAGGGTAACGAGTAGACAGTCAGTATTTAAGAATGGTCTTGTAAAATGCGAGATACACTAACCTCAGAAAGACAAAAGCTGCCCCTATACAACTGGGACGTCAACCAGGTCATCCTTCTTACAAAGTTGAAAGCCCGTAAATTTGCAGAACAGTACAACAGATAGTAATAAGGTTCTTGCCAGCTTCACGTTTTAAATACTCCGTAATAGTGTAGAGGGCTCGCAACCCAAGGGTCTTGAAATTTTGGCTGATAGAGCACTTTGAGCCATAATTATGTTTTATTTATTTTCATCTGTATTTTGACTATTTTGACCTTCCCCTCCTCCTCCCGGTTGAGAAGGCTTACAAAGTTATGGAGACCCCAAGCATACTCGAAAAATCAGTGATTTTACCGACCTCCTTTGTGATAAATAACAGCAGCGGCACACAATCTTAGAATAAACTTTATGATTTTTCTAAGATTGACCTTCTTTCGCAACCCACTTGGTTACGTATTTACTAATGTTTACTTCCAAGCATACAGTCATCCAAGTTTGTGGCAACCCTAATTGTCTCAAGGTTATGATGTAACCTGTGGATTGCTTGACAAAAACATTCTTGATCAAAACCAAAGAACCACCTCCCACCCAAAAAAAACTGCTGGCTTGATGATCCATCCTCTCTCCCCCCTAAACAAGTAATTAGACCTAATTTAGACGTCAAGCATGCAGCTTCACCGTATTGGCAGCTAGAAAATTCAGCGACGGAAAAGAGTAATAGGATTTGGAAATAAGTAGTTGGCAGTTTGCCAGATTCTTCTTAACCTCATCGCGTTGTCAAAGCTTGTTGGATGTGTCGAAGATGGTCGATACCGTCAAGTGCTGGTGTTCGAGTTTCTCCACACAGAAAAGCACGGAGGCAACGAAGAAAACAGAGCAGAATGGAACACATCGATCCCCACAATTTGGGTAGATTTAGGGAATAGAGTGAATTTATGGATTATTTATAACCCACACGCTGTGGAGACGGTAGCACGATCAATTATTTTTAGCTACTGTACCTACCTTGGAGGTAGGAATGGTAGCATACTCATTTTTTTTTTTATCATCTACTGCTTCTATCTTGGAGTTATAGGAATGATAGGTTTCTCGCAATCAATTATTTTCACCTAACGTACCTACCTTGGAGGTAGGGATGGCAGCAAATGAAATTATTTTCAGCTGGTATTCCTACCTTGGAGGCAAGAATGGAAGCATAATCAATCAGTTTCAGTTACTGTACCTAAGTTAGGGTAGGAATGGTAGCACAATCAATTGTTTCAGCTACCGTACCTTCGTTAGAGGTAGGAATGGTAGCAAAATCAATTATTTTCAGATACAGTACCTACCTTGGCGTAGGAATCGCAGTATACGCAATTAGTTTCGGCTACCATTCCTACCTTGGAGGTTTGGTAATGGTAGCATAATCAGTTGTTTCAAGTACCGGATCTGCCTTGGAGGTAGAAATGGTAGCACAATCTATTATTTTCAACTACCGTTCCAACCTTGGAGTAGGAACGGCAACATAATCAATTATTTTCAGCTACCGTACCTATCTTCGGGGTAGGAATGGTAGCATACTAGTTTATTTTTAGCTCCTATACCTAAACCTTGGAAATAGGAATGATAGCCTAATCAATCGGTTTCAGCTACCAGTCCTACCTTGGAAGTATAGGAATGGTAACGAAAAACCTTGTTTTCAGCTACAGCACCTCCCGTAGAGGTAGTTAGAAAAGCTCCAGTAATATTAGTATACCTGCTAGTGAAATACTACCCCTCCTCCCTCCCCATGATTTTGTGTTTTCGTAAAGTCCCGATAGTAAGGTCATCATGATACCTTCAGTGGTTTAATAATGGGCTAAGGTGGATTAGAAGTTGAAAACAGCTGGAATAATGTGATCGTCACAACGATTTAGTAACGAAAACTGAATCCAACACTCAACTCGCAAAATACATTTAATATACACAAACCTAAAATTTCAGCTCTCTTGCAAGCCGTTCACGAAGGAGTAAATATGCAAAATGACACACATTTGTCACATGAAAACTTTAAAAAAAACCTAACAAAAAGAACAGAAACCTATTCGCCAACTAGCGCAACAATCAACAACGCAGACCGAAGGCCATTTTTACAGACATGACGTCATTACCATTGTTCTGTATAGTATTTCTAGACTGGCGTTGGGCATTTGCTATCATCTCGCCAGATTGGGGTAAATTTTAGTGAGGTTCATAACATGGTTTCCCAGAACTGCTTCTGTCCTTGTGAAATCTTCAGGGTTTTTATACGACAGATTTGTCTAATTTGTAAAGAGAGCTGAAAATTTCGGTTTGCGTGTACTAAAAGTGTCTTGCAAGCAGACTTACGTTTTCTAAACTTAAGTTTTCCTTGCTGCTGCCTATTATCAATACGCAAGAAAGTTTTTCCTTCTGTAATGAATCTGGCGATAGCTGTTTTTTCATCAATTATGGCGAGCTCGTAACAGTGAAAGCATATTTGAAAAGAGTATTTTTGAATACACACGTTCAAGCGACCTATTTTGCCACCCCAGTCTTCCAGTTCTGTGGGCTGCCCCACCCACCCTCTGATGGCACGGCACCGCAGGCCCTGAACTTGAAAAACTTGAAACATTAAAAACCTTGAAAAATTGAACATGCCTCAAGCCCTGGAAAATTTCCAAAATAAAACAAATCGCGTTTTCGTTTTCTGTATCTCGCACCAATGTGCAAATTATGTTAGAAACATTAAAAAGTGCATAGCACATCATGCATGGGAACTAAAAACAAATTTGCTACGCTGTAATGGGATTGCAGCACCAGTGTTTTTCGCTAGTGTCACTACATAGTTGTCATATTAACATCGGAAAACTAATTCTTCAAGTGGGGCAACATTATTAGGCAGCTGATGAAATACGAATCAAAGATCTGTAAACTTCAATTTCTGCCATGATTAAGCAAATTACTGCAAAGACCACTAGTTACTAATGTGACAGAGTTATTCTCCGAGCTAATCTGGTGCAATATTGATCATTTTTGGGTTACTGGGCCAAATATTGCTGGGGTATGATGTACGAATATGTCATTCTATCCGTGTTCTGAGAGCTATCGAGTGGTGGTAATTACAAATCAATATTATCAATCGTTCTTGAATTATTATTCGCCAACTGAATAACAGCTCCTGGATTGGAAAGGGGTATTGATTTTGCTCCATCCATTTTATTAAATCCATAACATTGAATCCAATTTGGGATGGAATATTATCCATTAATGATGTACGTATCACATTGCCAGATAAAGATGCTTTCGTGTCGTCAACTACACACTGGTTAAAATTGTATCATAGACAATTTGTGGCTCTAACTGGTGGAAAGTAGCTCCCTTCTTTCTTGAATGATTCTCTGCATTGGTGGATAAGGCAGACTTTAGCGTCTTCTGCACCCACCATGGTTGAAAGTCTGTGATCACATCGTCAATTCTTCGAAAGTGTAGGCCCCTGTCCTTCTATGGATGATTTATTGCAGTGTGGGATAAATAAGCTTTGTCATCACGCCACAGAAGTTGTGAATCGAAAGTATATGCCCTTGTTTTTCCATGGATGGATTATTGCAATGTAGGAAAAAAAGCTTTTGTTTTCACATGGTAGAATTTGCAGATCGAAAGTATGGAACGTAGGCCCGTGTGTTTCTGTGGATGGTGTATTGCGCTGATGGATAAGAAAACTTTTTTATTTGCGGGGAATTAGCCCCAAGATCAAAACTCAACATGTTACCATCTTAAAAAAGTGATTTATGTCCTCAATTTTGAAAAGACCAACTACATGAAATTTACGAGTTAACGCATCACCCCGAGAAAAAAATTGTGTAGTACCAAAAGTTATCCAAAACGTGCAATATGTATCTTCAGTAATGGTTTAACGAGTTGTTGTACGTTGCTTTTGTGTATTCAACTGTCTCAAGATTAAAATTTTTCAAAATGTTACCACATTTTCATTTTGAAAAGACCCAATACTTGAAATTTAGGAGTTACCATATCAGCATGAGAAAGAATTTGCGCTGGTAACAAAGTTTATGATATCCTAATTGTGTAATTTTAGCCCTTGTATTTCTATTAAGCATTTTTTGCTTTGTTTGGCTAAGGACGCTATTGTAGCTTCCACCACATCAAGGTTAAAATTCTATCACCGTAACGCAGAAATTTCCAAATTTTAAAATCTGCAGCCTCTGCAAAGGCAAAGCCGAAGAAGAACCAACGACCGCTGTGTGTGCGCGCTCTAGTGCGCGCGTGCTTCTGAAGCTTAAGAGGTTGCAATATTGATTTTAAAATTTAGCGTTTCTTTAGCCACGCACACAGACACAGAACGAGGATGCGCAATGCAAGATAAATTCTTCGTGTATGATCAAGGCAAATCATTATGGTAATAACGAGGACTCGGTTCGCCGTCTCCAAGCTGGTTCTCTCTTCATTAGAACCACCTGAAAACCCTCGATCCAATTAAAACTTAGGAAAGTCGACCCATCTTATTGGATGAGGGTGAGTCGAAATCGGGTTTTTATGGAACTACAGCGGGCTCATCAGATTTTTCACTGGCGAACGAGTAGCTTTTTCTTTTCTTGCAATTTTCTCGTTTTCCTGCATCGTTAGTTGTGCGCCTCTTAAAGCTGCTCTGCCTGTCCGCATTTAGAAACCTTAAAAGCCTCATGTTCCCTTGCTAAAAACTTAGCTAAACTTACACAGAATTTAACGTAAGATGGTATATTGTCTTGAGAATAATAGGTGCAGGTGTGAGAAATAGTCTGGAATCATCACCATGCCCAAAGTGGATTTTGTGAGCACAATACAATTCACTTAATATGTGCAATACACTTCCACACAATTAACTGTGCTTACCACTTAAAAAGAATAATAGAGCAGGTGTATGACGCCATGTCATGAAGGGTTAAGTGAAAAAGTACAGCTATAATTTTTCTGTTGTTGCTCTTGGGTTGATTACGGAAGGAAGGAATTGAGGCTTAATGACGTGTCGACAATGAAGTAATTAGCGCCAACCTCAGTCACAGTGCCGTGGTCTGGGTTGCCACTGCGCCAAACGCTACAGAGATGTTAAACAAACCCCAAATCTAGATCTTATCATACATCTGTACCTCTTGCAAAAAAATTAAAATCCCGGACAGGAGTACAGATTTGCTCACCCAATTGACGCGTATGTTTCATAGAAGATGGAAACGGTGACGAACGCCATCATGATGGTGACAATCCACAAGCAAGTGAAGGACCGTAAGTGACCGTCAACACCAATGGCATTCAGGAGGGATAATCCCTTTAAAAGGAAGCATTGGGTAATGTTGGTGTGACCATAACGCTAACGGGCTAACATCATCTCGTCCTGGCAACTACGGCGACAAGCCGAATGCCATTCCTGGACAGTTCTTAATACGGGTAGGGAATAGTTAGATCTTCATTTTTTTTCTTTATGTTCTAGGGGCCACAGCTTCATGTAGTTAATCTTATATTTGCATGTGTATTCCCCAGGACAAGACTGATCAGCATATCACACCTTTATGACCCGGGTGTGATCCGCTGAACTAGTAACTCTCCTTAACGCATTTATACAGGGATTTCCTGCAGTTCAAAGTTCTCCTAAAGCTGTCCCGCCCTTGATGCTAGGAAGTTACATGTATATTTTTGATTAGGCAGGTTTGCTTGTATCTTCTGAATGTTTCTGTTTTTTTATTTGTAGTATTTGTGGTACTTTTTTCGGTGATGCTTAAAGGATACTACTAACACAACTTTTCTTTCCTCTGTCTCTTTCCAGCCATGAGTATGCTAAAATGGCAGTACACGACAGGCAGTGCTTGCGCTGTAGTGGTGGACGGCACCGAGTTAGTCATCCCGGCCACCGAAGTTAACAATAGTAGGTATCATTACCATAACCAACCCTATCCCACTGGTAACAACATCAACAACAACTATAACCCCAAGGGGCCCCCTAGCGCAGCGCTGCGCCGTCGGTCACTGTCGAGCATGCCGAGGGTCGCGCGGGAAATAGCTGACGAAGAGACGACTGACCAAGAGGGAGATGGAGTCGGAAAGAATCCCCCAACCCCCTTGACTCACCTCTTTCTCGAAATGCTGGACGACGGCAGCGGTGATGTGCCCCAGTCGGACGAAGCAGTGGTTCTGGAAAGTAAGAGTCTGGTTGCATCCAGAGATAACATTCACGATGGTGTAACCAAAGATACCCAGTTCAAAGCTGGTGAAATCAAGGACGACCATTTAAACGATGGTGACCATGCACCATTGGTGCCTTCGCCGGCAGCTCTTACTAGTGAGGACAATGCCATTTGGCCCCTTCTAACATCCATTAAAGCTCATCAGCATCCTCCTGCTTTAGTAACGAACACGCTTGAACCGGCATTGGGACCACCGACTGCAGCCGGACGTCTTACAGCAGAACCCTTGACGGCGGCAGCAGTAAGCGAAGTCCATGCTCCAGTAGTTATTGTAGTCACCCATGAGGCAGGTTCGCCATCCATAGTTGCCATGACAAAGGGTGAGGAGCGGGATTCAGGCACTCCTGTCGCCGTCGTCGTTCCCGTGGGGGAGGAGGAGACGTGGGTGGGGAACACTATCCCCAAGGCAATTCCTGCAAACTCCACTCTAACCTCCCAATCCTCAGATCCAGAGAAAAACCCTCCTAATGCCTCCTCACCTAATTCCCCTCCTCCCCACAATGTTGCTATCGGGAATTCGTCCCAAGGTTGTGTTTGCGTTTGTCCTTGCACCCATTCAAATTTACAAGTCCAACATTCTCTAGATACCCCTTCGAACACCAATTCGAAACCACTTACTGAAACTGGCCCCTCCGTGTTTTCAGGTGATTCTACTACCCCAACCCTAACATCTCCATCACCATCACTTGCTCCCACTGAATCTGCTTACATTCGGGAGCAGTTGCCGAGCGATGCCTCCTCCTCCACCCCAACGACGTCTCCCACCCCGGACGCGGCGCTCCCTCCCACTGAGGTGCCCACGTCTTCCAAACCGAACTCTAGTCCTTCCACCACCCAAACTTCCCCAACGTCTTCCCTTCCACCATTTACCGTTCCCCCTCCTCCTGAGGTGCCCCCTCTCGGTGTTCTACCAGCTAGCTCGGTGTCTAACAATGACTCGGCCACCAACGATAGCACTTCAAATGAAACGCTTCCTGCGTCATCTTCCGAAGTTACAGATGCATTTCCTGACGACAATACGACAAGCGAGACGACAGTTACTGTTGATATTTGGGCAACGACTGCAGACCCCATCAGTTCGTCGGAAGGTGAGCCCGGGGCTGTTACCCACCCTTCCTGTGACCTCATCCTAACCTAAGCGCTGACTGCAAACCTTGTGGTATTACGTAATATTATTAAAGAGCTTGTTCCAACCATTCTGTTTATGTCGTGTAGGGGCATATTAAAGAACTTAAGCCCTTCAGTTTTCGATAAATTAGGTTAAAGACTTGTTGAAAACTTTACGTAAAGGCAAGTTTGGCTTTTTTCTGGCAATTTCGGTTAAAATCTGTTTAGTATTATCATTACGCGTGTAATGTTACGAAGTTGACAAATTTGATAACGTGAAGCTAATTTGCACCAAACACAAGTTAAACTGGTATTACGAAGAGGAACAATGCCATCGTAATTAAGTAGTTAGCTGAGTAGTGCTGTATTTACTTGGTTAATGATGCTTATTTTTTCTTCTCGTAAATTAAAAATTTATCAGCCTGTAGATCATTATCTCAGGAAGAAGTGAACTATTTAAGGACTAATTTAGCAACAGATACAACACTTTGTCAGGTACCGGTAGCTACGGGTTGAAATCATAAGTGTTGAAGAGACGTCTAAATACGGCTACCCAACCATTTTCCACAAGGTTCGTAGTTGCCTTCTTTTCTACCTACTTCCTTTCCTATGCTTGCAGGCGGCCTAGAATTTGTCCTATCCGTCTGTCCGTCCGTGCGTCCCTTCGTCACCTGCCTGGCCACAAACAGTAACACACTTGCCCGCTCCGCCCTCGGCTCTATCTGACTTGCTAACAACTGATGCTCATGCACGAGCAGTGAATAACATGAGTGAATCCTACACCCTCCACCCGTTACCTCGTCCACCTGCCCCAGGGCTGGTGGTAGGGCGCCAGAGAGCAAACCAGAAACGAGCAGTCGATGATAATCAGTTGAGGTGTGCAAGAAGTGATTGATCCCTACCACATGCAACGCGAATTTGAAAAATGTGACTTTCTTGCAAAGCTCTAAACGTGTCTTCCATGAACAAATGAATGTCCCTCACCGTTATTCAGATTCATACGATGTTCAAAGTAATACAATGGTTAGCTAATTCACCGTTAATGTTGCTTCAAACTCCTAAATTCCGCAGATTATGCTGGTAGGACTGGTGTCTTGACGAACGTAACCAATATTGCTCAATTGTTGGTTATCACACCTAACCAACGCATGAAACACTGGTACAGTGCCGGTTGAGTGCTGTGTTTAATAAGTGCACCAAAAACAAGCACGTAACAATAGTCATTTCACTGTGTTGACTCCAAAAGTTCCCTTAACACTGTGAATTTTTCGTTTCAAAGTTGAAGTTCTTTTGGCTTAAAATTAAACACTAATCTGAACTAAATTTTGTTTAAATCGAAAATTGTACCATGAACTTTCTTTTTCCCTGTGAGCGTATCATTTGAATGATCAATGTAGTGTATGGTCACTCTCACTCCACAGTACAGAATGTTCCGACCAGTGGTGGAATGTCATTCGTATTGTGATATAGAGGATGAAATATGGAACTGGGTAAAAATGACAAACCTTCAGGTAAAATGGGCAAAAATGTTTGAGAGAGAACTTAGGTGAAGGACTTCAGACTATAAAAATTGAGATTTTCATGGTGAAATGAAGAAATTTATATGAGGACACCGAATTAACTAAAATACGACACAACAATATTGTCTCGGATCCTCTAGCTATCCTAATGAGGAATTCTTCCTAACCAATGAAGTAAAAACTTTCAGGAATGTGTAAAACTTTCCAAATTTTTTTTTGGGTGGGGAGGCTTTATGGCGCGTTGGCAGCTAGGTCGTTAGTGCCAACCTCAGTCACAGTGCAGTGGTTCTGACCTCGTTCACAACTGCTATTGGTAAAGCAGAGCTTTGCTGTGTGGAGGTTGAGAAAGTGAGGCCACCCCTGTCACATACTTCAGTTGCGCGAGTTCTAAGTTTTTTACGAAAAAGAAAGTACGAAAATGTAAACAAAGGGGCATTTTGGGGACGGTAGTACCCCATTATCAATTGCAATAAAATTTCCACGAACAAAATTTGCTAAAATTGTATTGTTCTTGATAATCCTTGTCCCAAAGTAACACAGAAAGTCGAGCCAACGCAGTTACTTCGTGTAAGGACTTCGAACATTTTACGACACTAAAAACGAACCCAGGCAAATCCTAACAAAACAGCACTGTCATGGGATGACCCACCTTCACCTTGCAAGGGCACGGCGATGTGATGGCAATTTAAATGATCCATTTATTTATACCCGTGTGTCAACTTCTACGGAGGCCCGTCATTGAATACGCTGAACTTCTTGATGTTTTTCATTGGCTTACTAGCTACCCGGTTTATGGGCAGATTATTGTTACCTCACTCAGTTCAATGGATTATCAGTACATTGCCTACTGACCATCCATTGAACTGAGTGAGGTAACGGTTAAGTGGCCATAACCTGGGCAGCCAGTAAGCCATTGAAAAACGCCTAGAAGTTCAGCGTATTTAATGTCGGGCCACCACACAATTTGACACACGGGTATAAATAAACGGATGGTCAGTATACTTCCATGGTCAGTGGATGGTCAGCACATTTCCGTTAGGCGCCAAGAAGTTTGCTGACGTATTGGTTTGGAATAAAGTGTAGACTTTGGCTATTTGGGAATAAGTTATTCATGGCAGCAGTCCTCTAATCTGCTTACATTTGAATCTTCCGAAATGGACATCCTTAAGCTTCTGCTCTTGTCAATAAGAGGATCTTTGGATATCGTTCATGCATAATGCGAAAGGTCAACGAGAAACTGGTAAACACTTTGGCCAACAAGAGCGAAGCTGCAAATTACCCGACGAGCCTTGTCAACATAAATACTAGAAAATGTATTATGTACATTCATAACTCGCGCTGAAACGACGGAAATTTAAAATCACTCTGCTTGCTGGTTTGCTCTCCTACGTGGTAACTCCCCCGTAACCTCGGCTTGAAAGATGTACTCATGACGTAAACTGTGACGCACATTACCGAAATAACCGATAGTGCTGGAAGCTCTAACATTAACCCGTGCATTTAAATGTGATGTAGTGAAGATTCTAACAGCACTGGTGAAGGTTTAACATGGTTCCGTACTAATTCTGGCCATTACATGCCATTCTTATTATTTATTGCATGTTGTATGTTTCATATGTCTAATAACCTTACTGATTATAATTAATGTTTACGATAGAAATTGGCATAATAGTTGTCATTTAATAAATCTGTGTGATTAGCATTTGTTTTGTTCCGATACAATTGTTGTGATTGCCATTGTGATTAGTACATTTTTACTAGATTTTGATAGATCTTTCTAAGCTTGTTGTTCATGTTCCGTGCAGTTCGGAGAATGTGTAAGTTATTTTTTAAATCAAGTTCTTTGCTGTTTAACTGCATAGCTATTTGTTGGCTATTCCAGAGTACTTCCAGGTCTACCATCTTGTATTGTTCAGACAAAATATTACTAATTCAAGATTTTACTATATTTTAAATCAAGTTCATTGCTGTCAAACTTTGGAGCTATTTGCTGGCTGTTCTAGAGTACTTCCTGTTCTACCATCGTGCATTGCTCAGACAAAATACTACTAAGTTTTGATCCTAAACACACTTAACTTAGTAGTAGTCGTGAGATTATAACAATTAATATGGGAAATGTTGAAAATAATCTAGTCCTTACTTATACTTCTAGACTGTTTTCGTATTCTTTAATTCATGATAACAATGAAGGCTAACTATCTCTGCCAACCGGTAGAATCTTAATCCGATTCTGCTTATACGTATATTTTACATAAATTGTCATTCCAGCAAACTGGTTTAAAATCTTTAAAAAAAATGTGTTGTCTTAATCCAAGTATCATGAATCTGTTTCGGATTATGAAGCTCTTGTGAGCTTCAACTCCCCATGAACTCTTCATTGCTGCTTAGGTTAAGTTGGCTGTAGGACGAAGCCAATGGAAGTCAATTACTCTCTTAAACCTATCCAACTCTCCATAGGTTTAGGAAAGTGTGAT
>JAHWFP010098288.1:0-35865 GCA_023313725.1 Lithobius niger | reverse complement strand
GCAAGACTGACAAAAAAGCACATGTTTAAAACACCAGTCTAGGGATCAGAGTTTGTCAAGACGACTCTTCCAGCTACTGAGTGTTAGTGTTGTTTAAGTAAGAAGCCGAACGAGTCACTAAGCTTTTTCTTGCATGGACAAAACACGAAAACGATTTACAGTCCACAAAATACAACAACCATGACGTTCCAAAATCACCCGTGTACGAATCGACTTCTGAAAACGCGCAGAGGGCACCTGCATCCATCAATGCCGCGAACTGTCACATTCCATTTTGTTTTTCGGTGATGGGGAACAAAAAAAAATCGACGTCATACGCGCTGCAAAAACGAAGGGTAATCGAAGGGGCGTCCTCTCGTCCCGTAAAAAGCAATGCCGCTCCCAAGAAACGGGAATTGAGGACGCAATACGGCGAACGCCAAGTCTGCGTACGGACGAATAAACGGGAATGAACGATAGGGAAGGGGAAATCGGCCAACTGTTGGTGATCAACCGACAGATGGACAGATGGAGGGAGGAGAATAGAGATAAGGCGACGACGGGCACAAATCATTTCACATGCTTCAAATGGTGTCGTGATACGGGTACGCAATGAGGCCAAATCTCGGACCCAAGCCAACACCAACAGGTCCGAGTGTGAGGCACTGAGCCAGACAACACTCCAGCCGAACACACGCACCAATTTGCCCTCCAAATTCATGCCAAGAACCATAATTCAACAAATTTTGACTTAAGAACCGAAGTACTGCTTCCAAATGGTCCTAATTTTTTCTCGCGGCACTATGAGAATTTTTGTGTGGAATGACGCTTTAATCGTGGTAAGATAAAATTTGGTAAAATTATAGTGACGACACAGTGTCTTAATTTTTTTCCTTTTCAGGGGTGTGACCCTTCAACCGGGTAATGATCGCGCCTATGTAGCTCTGATACGTAAGGTGCGTTTACCCGTCTATTACGCAGCGTAATCACGTCAGTTAGAACCGGAAGGCGGGAAGGAAGGATATGAAAGAAAGAGCACGTTAACACAACGGTTATTTGCGCCCATACTTCACAAATGGTACTTAATTTAGGCAGACAGTAAAAAATAAACACAGCTGAAAAGCTACAAGCAATCGACTGTTGCTTGCGGTAACACAGAATACACAGTCACAGAGAATACACAGTCACAGAGAATACAAAGCCACAGAGAATACACAGTCACAGAGAATACACATCCACAGAGAATATACCGTCACAGAGAATACAGCCACAGAGAGTGCACAGTCACAGAGAATACACAGCCACAGAGAATGCACAGTCACAGAGAATACACAGCCACAGAGAATACACAGTCACAGAGAATACACAACCACAGAGAATACAGTCACAGAGAATAAACAGCAGACAAAGAGAGGTTTTAACCGACGCTTGTATAGTAACACACGGACAGAAGATGCGGCTAAAGAGCCACAGAGAGTAAACTGCAAGAAAAACGTGGTTCTAGCTGAAATTCATAAAACAAAGATGGCCGAAAAAAAAAAGCAAGCTAAAGTGGGCTATGGAGCCTTATCTCTTTCAAGAAAGTGATGACCTGCAAAAGAATTCCTAGATTACCACCCAATAGTATTTCTGAAAGTAATTTCTCGTATGCATCAATAAAGACGGGTTGCCCGTAATGCCTGACAGTTCACCAAGATACCCGCAGTGGTGGGTGGCACAACAAGAGATGCACAATGGCGCATTCCCACTTCGGAGCAATTTACCGTGCGTCAAGGAAGTGGGGCCCATCCGCCGGGGATGTCTGGTACACCGCCACCAAACGACTACATTGTGATGACGAGTGCCAGACCGTAACATCTGGCTTAACTGCACTCAACTTATTGTTAATAACCTGATATTCATTCCTCCTGCCATTGAACCAGAAGTTTAGCACGAAGGACGGAGCAAGCCTCACATACCAAAACTGGTAAATTTTTATTGTTATCTCTGGTAACTCAAGTTGTGGCGAGTCCTCAGTGGGCATTGAACGCCACTCGCTACGTGCGAGAGTTCGCCACCAGGCGTGACATGCGACTGAATGCATTCGTTGATTAAGAGTTGAAGAGAGAAGACGATTGAGTGAGGAAGCGAGAAGCCGCAATCACCAATTTGAAATCGACGCTCAGGTGAGCAGAGCATTTATTCTCGTCAATAAATGCAATTTGATCTTAAACCGACTGAGTTAATCCGAGGCAATAACCCGAGGAAGCATCGAGGACGAAAGCTTGCCGCAAAGTGCTCATTTCCTGGATGTCAACCATGAATGTCAGTGGTGACGCCGGCCACTCGCGGTACGTCACATTCTTGTCGATTGTCACCATCTTGATGATGTTCGTCGCTGTTGTCACCTACCGCGAGACATTACGTGTCAATTGGGTGGGGATTCTGGCCTCCTGTCCGGGGTTTTTCGACTTTTACAGGAGGTACAGATATACGATCAGATCTGAATTTGGGGTTTGATTAAAACCTTTGTAATGTGTGTGGCGCAGGCCACTCTACTGTACTGAGCTGTCGACGCGTCATTAAGCCTCAATCCCCCTCCCCTACTCATTGCCTGAATGTAACCAAGGACCCCAACACAGGGTTTCCTAATTACAACGTGATGAGACCACGTTACGAGACCGTTGGATAAACACAGCTCAAAACAGTCTGGTAGTTAAATTGCTCTCTGTACCATCAGATGAGCAGACGAATTCAAAGGAGTTCTTCTGGGCTACTGATGCAATGACAGCACGTATTTGTATGTTGAAACAATAAAACAATATCGCCGATATAAAAATAAAGAATTTTTATTACCTTTCCAATATTTATTTTTATCGTGGTAAATGTTGTGAAAACTAGTTCACCACAACAAAGCCGTTACCGACTCGGTATCGAGTAAATTACTGAAACTGTTGATTTCACGAGAAGGTACTTGTCTCAGGATAAGTAAGACTGTCTCACGCGCCAGCAGAAAACAAGCGGGGTAAATAACGTGATACGTATCAGCCAATAACTTAAAGCAGAATTTAAACAAAATTAACTATATTCAAGCGAAAGGAAAATCGGATAACGATATATGACTTATACTACAATATTAGAATCTACACTCCAAACGTTATAGAGCTGATTAATAAATCACGAACTGACTACAAGCATCACTTTTCTACGAATTAGCAATCGCCTCGCTTGCTTTCATAAAAGTAGGAAAACAAGACCTCAAAATTTCATAAAATTAAAGAGGATTGGCGAATAAACTGGCGACAAGCGCCCAATAGTAAAAAAAAAAAAATCCCTTCTTAACGAAACAAACTTGCCATCCAACATAATACCAGTCAGTTGGCGAATGCTTAGCGAGGCGCAGAACGGCACTGAAGTACCGGTGCCATGACGATAAGCACGAAAACAAGAACTAAAGCAAGGTATCCTCAGTCTGTCGATCGATAGGAGGTTTGGAGTCCACACTTAAAAAAAAGACATCCATAAGCTCGAAAATGTACAAAGAAAATTCACCTGGTTGTCATCTCTTATCATGCGGCCAATGCATCGTTAAACTAAAGCTCGAATCTCTTGAATTTAGGAGACCCATTATTGACTTATGTCCCTGCTTTAAATTGATTCGTGTGTAAATATACGAGGCTGAGGGCGCACCTCTTATTGAAGTTCACTCTGGCTACAGTAGGGGGCATGATTGGAGGTTTGATTAGAGGAGAGCCAGGACAATGGCAGACTCTTCTTCTTCCTGTGGGACGTGTGTGGAATGCTTTGCCCATGGTGGTGGCGGCCTCGACCAGTGTTTACGTTTTTTTTTTTAATTGCGTTGATTGCATTTGAGGGATGTAACCTCCGCTATCACTTGACTCAAGTCTCTTACCCACGTACTCCTGTTATACCCATGTATTTTTTTTTATTTTTTGATCCAGGTTTTATACCCAAGTATATATTTCACCTCCTTCAAGGATGTGCGCTAGTGGTGTCAACTATATCCTGTGTATTCCTTTTTCTTAATTGAAGAATATTTTATTATTATTATGATTATTATTATTAATATAATTTCCACGATATTTGGTTTCGTGAAAATAAATAAATTATTATTATCATTATTATGTGTAACTAGAGGAAGCCCGTCCTTTGCAAGGGACCGGTCACATTTCCCGGGACCTTTTCCCGGCATTCTTCCCGAAGACTTGTCAGATTGATCGACCACTCATGCCTGGCTCCTTTTTGGCTGGACGTAGAGTGGGAGGGTTCATCTTCAATGCGGGCGCGAGGAGGGGAGAAGTGGTTTTCCTTTAGGCCGTCCTTTTCCTTTTGGCCGGTCTCCGATATTATTATAAAGATGTATGTTAGTGGGCAAACGCTTTCTAACGCGCATCCAAATGGACAGCCCAGATTTTTTTTTTAAATTTACACTTTTAATTTAGAGAAAGTAGAAGGTCATTTCCCTTTTGCCAGCCACGGTCCAAAAACTTAGAGGTGGAAAATCGGAGTTTGATTGCAGTTACTGAGTCCAAGTAGCGGTTGGAAAATATACATCTTCATCTTTCATCTAAGCATAATCACGTCCTTTTATTTGAATTAGAACGGGTACTGTAGCTGTTTAAAGTATACGTAACAGCTGAATTGTATATGTAACATGCGTTAACGCCCTAAAATAACTGGTCCATAGCGTGAACCCTACGTATCACTGACAGTATCCTGCAAGTGGGCATGAAGGTTCTCCAACAACGATTTCCGGTCCATAGAAAGAAAATGGACGGAAAAATAGAAAGTGGTGTTTCATCTACCCCCGATTTGCATACACAACAATGCTTACTATGCCCATTAAAATGATGAGCACGCAACTTTAAGGGTAATGAACCATTTCTCGATTACTCTATTTGGTAAAGTGATACTAGCCCTCATCACATTTTGTCAACCAACGTATAATTTCGTTTCTTCGGCGCAGGTGTTTCGTATTAGGCAGAAACGACATTTGAATGCCGCTGATACACCATGTTAAACGTACCCTGACCGAAAAGCATCTTCGTGTTTCGTAAACGTTCGACAATTCACGAAAGTTACTTCATTGTCCTAATACGGGCATAACTATTATGAACGCTGCCGAGAAGCAGCTTCGTGTTTTAGTTTACTTCCGATGATTAACGAAGGTGACGTCATTTCCCTGATGTGGGAATAATGAGAATGAAAGCGAAATTGCGTCTTCTAAGTGCTATATACCATATAGATCTGTGGTTTTGTTTGGAGACGACCATTCAGAAACGAGAAAAGCTTCGATCTGTATAATTACTGAAACAGAAAGCGTTGGTGTGGTGTTTTCACCGCGGTCTTTTCAGTTTAAGTCGGCATGGCGATCGTTTTGCGAAAATAAAACAACAATTCTCAAAGAAATCCTCAACTGGTGGTTGAGTTTTACAATTATACACTGAAAAGAGTGCTTAGGCGTTGAGCTGAATCTCCAAACAGTTCGGAAAACTACTACTTTAACCGATGCGACATCAGTTTATTTCAACTAACGTCGTAGAAATGTATGAAGAAACTTCACAACCATAATATTCTAATGACTCATCCAGTTTGGAAGTTAATGGTGGAATGAGCTCTAGATTAAAAACCTCCTTTGTAATCCTGTCACTGCCCATAAACTCTAATCCACCCATAAAAGATAATGTGACAACAGTAGTAAAGAATTCTGCGCCTCGCTATACCCGCCTGCTGACCAGTTGACGGAGTCTTCCAAGACAAATTTGTTTTACAACCTCGCTATAACGCATTAGTATACAAGGGGTGTTTAAACTGGTGGGGAACAACCCGCATCGTAATCTCTATTCGGCAAAGCAGGCAAAGATCATCATTTCCCCCCCCCCCCCAACCCCGACCCGAAGTTACACAAATAAGGCATCATTATTTCAATTAAAAAATTCTGAATATCAGTATTTCTAATGTTTAAAAGCTACTAAATTCGCGTTAAAAGGACATACTCTCTCACTATTTCCGTGAATCCTACGCGAAATAACTTTTGTAACATTGTACGTAGGTTTTCAGTGTGTGTAAAATGGTCTCGTAATTGCGGGGAGGAAAAAAAACAGGAAAATAAAATCGTTTTCAACATTTCCGTACTTCTGAACTGATGTTGTAAACTATGTCACACAAAAAAGCCAACATGGAGGGCACCAGAGGATTTAAAGCATCCTCTCCTTTCTTGACCCATTAACTGAATTCTCGCGTTCCATTTTGAATTTTGAATTTTTTGCCCCCCCCCCCCCCTCCCCCCCAAAAAAAATAATAACAATTCCTGTACATACTTCACTCTGGCGTCGATTGCGTACCACGAAAGCTGAGTTCGCTACGGGTTAAACCAGCTTATCGACGTTAACAGAGAACCCTACTCTAGCTAATCCTACGTATAGCCTTCGCGAAGGTGTGGTGCACGCTAACCACTAACGTGAAGCAATTACGTGAAGCAGTTAGCGTGAAACAAGTATGCTGAATACAAACAACGACAGACATTTCGTGCAGTATTCCGAAATATAAAAATGACATTAGGAATGAACGTTTATAGCAGCATAATTTAAATGTTATAAAATTGGGTCGTGTTGCTGTCATGCATTCTTGAGTGTTAAGGCCTCTCCAGACAGAAGAAAGTTTCGTGCGAAGCTATGCGTGGCTACGTGCGTACAAGGTCAAAATTGCAGCAATCGCGTGGTTGATGTTGCGTTAGGACGAATATTGAAGTCTTTTTTACACCATACTGCGTCGGCGTGCAGCCGCGGGCAGCCAGTCTGGTTAGGGCTTTAGTTGCCACACGTAACGTGCGAAGTTGCTACTACCTTCACGTAAGCTAGGCATAGTGTTGGAATTCGAAGTCTGGGAAGTCTGGGGGGGGGAGTTTGAGGCTTAATGACGCGTCGACAGCAAGGTCATTAGCGTTAACCTCAGTTACAGTACGTTGGTCCAGGTTGCCACTGCGCCACACATTACAGAGGTGTTAAACAAACTCCAAATCTAGATTTTAGAGTCTGCTCATTATTTATGTTTTGGGGGGTGGGCGGAACAATTAAAAATGTGACTTCCAAAATTTCGATTCCCTCATCCTACGACCCGGAAAAAAATAGTCACCCCCCCCCCCCCCCCGCTCCCCCGACCAAAGGTCCAATAATATTCTGTCACCCCCACGGCGAAAGCTTTTCTTATGGCGTTTCAGATTAAGTGTGAACGATTTCCTTCTGGACTAATTAAAAATATAGTAGGCCTAATAAAAACAGTAACTTAAAATAGTAATAAAATGGCTAATAAAATAGTAACTTTGCAATTGCTAATTACGGTGGTAATTTTATTATTACCATTATTATTATTATTATTTTTCTATGATGCACTCAAATTTTGCATTTGTTGCATAAGTTGATATTTGTAATTCTTGTATATGGTTTCTACTGACGAGTCCAAACAAGGGGGGAACAGTCTGTCTAGAGATCTTTGTGGGTGAGAGCTAATTGATATTAAATGATCAATTGGTAAAAATTGTCCTAGGCCTGGGTGTCAGCCATTCACTAGAATGGAGCTCCAAACAAACAGACGTTTTTGCTCTTTCGCTTGCTGAAACCGTATTCGTTTCGCCCTTTTGTAACTCTTGTGGTGTTTTTTTGTAGTTATTTTTCTATGTGGCAGCCAACACGCCACACGCAAGCATTAGCTCTTGTGGGATGAGGGCACATACGGCATTTGCACTGTTTACTGATTCAATAAACCAATTCTTATCTTATCTAATATCTTATCTAACATCTCGCATCGAGAAGTTTCCAATTATGTGGAAAACGAGCCATGAATTAAAGTATTTTCTTAAAAACATTACAGAAGTGTTCTTTAAATCATATTTGGACCGAGATTCGTGCTTCATGATCGGTGGAATAATCTTTGATGAAAGAGATGGAGTGAGATTGGCAGTGCTAAGGCAATTCGTGTCAGCATGTCCATGCCCTTCACTACATCAACACGTGCATGAAAATACCCCATACTGCAAAAACTCTTGAAGAACTATTCACCGGATGAAACTAGGAATAACGTCAAAATACCATAAAAATTTACATGATGCCCCCCCCCCCCACCCCTCCCAGACAGGGTTCATACTGATATCTGAAAACGAATATCCCTGACTATCCCTGATTTTTGCTGACTTATTTCTTCAAATATCCCTGACCAAACACAAAAGTTAACTACTCACTCTGCAGACACCATGACTACATCTGGATAGCAGCTACAAGTATTTCTCAATTATTTTTGAAATTTAAAATGTAGGACAAGAAGGTAGTATCGAAGCGAGAGGGACTTACCAGACCATACGGTTAATTCTAAAAACGAAATTGTAGAAATGAAAAAAAAAAGGTCCAGAAAATACGGTTCTGAAAAAAAAAAGTTTATCGAATATCTCTGACTTTCACCAATTTTCCATGACTTTCCCCGACCGCATTTCTTATCCCTGATTATCCCTGATATTTCCAGGTCGGTATGAACTCTGCCAGAAGGTATGGTGTTTTAGAAATTAATTTAGACTGCTAGTCAAAGTATAATTTTTGAGGTCTCTAAAATTACTTTTATCTCCAGTTTGGTCAATATATTTTTGTGTGCGACCCCACCCTCCCACCCCCCCCCGGCGAGCAGGAAAAAATGTAGGCTATGTCCCCACCTCGAGCGTCCCCAAAAGATCTGTGATTGCTTTAGTTTCTTGGCCCTTCCCTTCCCCCCCCCCCTCCCAGACAAATAATGACTGGTCCCTTAATACTTCGGTCTGTCATTTTACATAATTGTTTACACGTCGATGACGTAGAAATGGCGATGACGCACTTTATATCCGAGTACACTTTTATTAGTACGCATCACTGTTGATTTCCAACATTGATTGTGTCTACGCTAACAGAGTATTGCTACGCGCTCGATCATTGTTGTTACACAAGTATGCAAGAATGCGGTACATTGTTAACAGGCATTTACTAATACGAAACAACAATCTGTACAAAAATCAAAATGGCTTCATTTCCTTTAAAAATCACATGTATGTGCACACATTGATATAGTATAGTGAAAACGGTGCCTGAAACGACAAAAACAAAGGAATAAAAATAACACTCTTTGTACATATTTGCGTGCAACAAAGGAAGAGAAAACATCTAACGTTTTGCGTTGCTTTCTACTGTTTTTTTTGTACTCGATCGAAGAGGAAATTTGCAAGCTGACGATGACGTCATATCCGGTACATCGCACAAGCTTCTCAACAATACCACCGCGTGCTGTAACAATTCAGTTTGACGCACGATTGTGAGCCAACCATTTTAAATTTTAACTGCTAATAAGTATTTTCTTTTCAAACTAACGTTGGGCTGGGTTAGGTTCACTCTACATCAATTTCAATATCTCTGACTTCACTCACAATTTACAACTACGTTATAATTTGTATGTTTTTCCTGAACCTTCGTTCAGGTTTAAAATCATCATTGTTATAGGGAGTGATATTACCTAGAAATCCATATTAAAAAAAAAAAAAACGCGCCCCTTAGCTTGGTGTGGGGGGTGGGGGAGCGCAAACCCGGAAGGTTCCAACCATCCCAACCTTTAAAAAGAATGATTGGTAGGGTAGAATTCTTGTTATAATTTATAATTTTCTCGTGCTGCTCTAAAACGACCTATTTTTGTTAAAATGACGACTTCTAGCTGTTAGAAAATACCCAATTCATAAGATGGGCTTAGTATTTAAGAATATACGCTTTACTTATTTATTTCTCTGGCGGTTGTGTTAGCTCTGCAAAACTAAAATGGTTATTGGTAGACAATTCTTGGCTAAAATAACACCTACCAACTGACGATAAACTTTCGACTTTTAACAACCAAACTGTGTTGAAAAAGTCAAGTAAGTCGCTTATAAATCCGAAGACTTTTTTCAACATTCACTCAAACCCAATCCCACGAAACGGAATCCCTAATCCCGAGTTTAAGAGTCAGGAATTGATTTTTTTATTCCATAAATCCTCACAAGTTTACTATCGGACAACACCGCAGATGAGAGCTTTGTTTTAAGGGGGGAAAATACTCAACTCCCATTGTTCCCAGTAGGAAGTTTTGAGTGGAAGACGTGTGCACATACTCCGTTTGAGGTAGACCGGATTCCGGCAAACTAGTGGGAGGGAAACCGCTGCCACCAAGGGACTTGGGGAACGCCGAGTGATGGACTTCATACATTCAACCAAGTATGGAGTTATGAAACGTGGATTTAACGACTCTTAGACGATTTTACAATCTCTATATTTTTTTGTTAAGAGGATGGCCCAGAAGCTAGACAATAAAACGATTCGTTGATCACTCCTCGTAAACTCTTTCAGAAGGTGAAACAACAATGGCCGCCATGTTATCCACTTTGTTATCACTTTCGTGGATGGAAAACTTCTAAATTTGTTCTCTAGAAGATTGCATCTAATGGTTTTAAAAACATTGAACTCAAAAATCATCACCAATGCCAAGAAGAAATTTACGAAACGAATGTCAGATGGAAACCACACATTTTTCCAAATTATGGACTACCGCAACACAGGATAAGTGATGTGTACACTTCCAGTCTAAAGCACAGACTCATTGCTTGTACAAGCTTCCCGTCATTGTATGCATTCGTGACAACAGCTACCAGGCGACTGTAAACGATCTTAACACAGACCTACATCGCGTCGTTTCTATGGCCAACCTATTCCTAACTACTGTATAGGCACCCTAAAATATAAAATTTCCAGATCTTTATATATCCTTATAAATACTTTTACGAGGGTTAGAGCGGGAAGAAGGAAATCGGGAAGAACATAGAGGTTTGTTAAGGAAGAACAAGAACTGAAAATTGGTAATAATTGGTAACAATCCTTTTATGGGTAACTAGCCATATCGTACGCTTCGCTTACTCTATTGCGTCGATCCACGCTTCGTATGGTTTAATGGATTTATTTCTGATTAGTTTATTTATCGAACTTTGACGTCATGAACAGTTTTCAGAGCATTTTCGAGCATTTGACCTATCAAAAAAAAAAAGCAAGTTACAATAACGAAAATAGGCCCACTCGAAACATAATTTAATTATCTTTCATTTGGCGCTACTATCCATCTTTGCAGGTGCCTTAGTTCAAGAGGAGTAGATGTACACACACATCGTACATTATTCATGATATATGTACTAGACACGTGAACATATACGTTAAAGTTACATTCCTCAGCTCAAACATTTAACGCCGCAGTTCTTTAGAGCAGATATGAATTCTAAGGAACGATTCCGTCACAATTCGTAATTATTATTTCTTTTTTTTTTCATGAAATTATTTTTTCTTAAACTATAGGAAAGATTACTCTGACTTAAGAAAGAGCCAGGAACGGAACAAAACGCATAATGCGGTTGCAAAATTTAAATTCTCCGGTTTTTCCCCACGAACTTTTTTAAATGATCCAAAACAATAACATATTTTCATGGTTTTGATAATGCAACATCTCTCACTTTATCCATAACACGCCCCCACACACACCCAATTTTCGCTTATACTTCCTCGTCTCCTATCATTTTCACACACTGTAGCACAATCACGTTGCTACGGCTTAGTAGAAAAATATTTGGACTTAATCACAATTGTTTCGTCCTACCTTCATCTTACCCGGAACGACTTAACAGAGATTTCCACGTCCTTATAACAATTTTTTATGGTGGCTATTACATCCGTTTTACGTTTAAATTCTCCGTAAAGATTTTACAGTAAAGGATTATTGCAACAAAAACACGTTGCGTTAGAACTGTACAATAAATCATAGCGTTTGAAACGGCATGAGGTCAATTTGACCAAGAATGCACACACCCACACACATCAATGCCTAGACGTATTACCATTAAGTGCCACGTAAAATAAGGGGATACTTTCACTTTCGACTCCTCCGAAGTCAATAAAAGAGGCATACACTCTCAATTCCTTTTTAGCACGCGGCAAGTCGGTTTATCATTGGCTGAACGCGAATATAACACTGGAGGATTGTCCCATTGAGGGCCCAAATTTTACGATCCAGCAACTCCACCCGCGTTGGCCAGTGGGCGGCGCGAGACTATCGTTATTCACGAGGCCCAGCAAGGATGGAAGGGGAGAAAGATAAACGGCTGTGATTAATGGGGGTCCCATTTGACTTGGATCAATCGTAGGGATCAATGAGTCGACGCCGAACTGACACGGGCGTTTTCCCCTTGTCATAGTTAAAGGAAATGAATAGCACGAGCTGACCGGCAACCAGAAGTAGGGATTATCGACATCGTTATTTGTATCAGTCGATGTTATCAATATCGGATCGATGTTATGCAACAATAATACGCGCGGGTATACTGATGTTTGCATTTGTGCAAGCAGAACGCTGTAAACGCTTCTAAATTTGGATCATCGATAACGTGGGACGGGGACAGGATAGAAACTCGTAATTTGTTGCAGTTTAAACAAACGGATCGAAATTTTCCTTGTTGTAGCTTTTAAATGGAGGCTGTAAATTTTTAGTTCATCGTGTAATCAAAGTTAAGTGAGAAGTTGCCAATTTGAGTTTTGTAATAGGCCGCTAAAAGCTAATTAACTGGTTCTCAAGAGCGGAAGAAGAGTGGGAAAAGATAGGTCGTGAGGTGTTAGAGAAAAGCTGTTGCACAGTATTAGTTGGTTATTTAACGTTAATGGTTGTAACAATTTATGTCGTAATGAATTTGAAAATGTTTTGAAATTTTATTGTAGGCTAAATGATAACAAATTATCGGTATGGTTTATTTGAAAATGTCTGAGCTGCGAAAGATAGGTTTGTACTTTTGTACTTTAGAAAAAAAAATTCTTGGGTTGACTTTTGTACGGCAATATCATCTATTACGTAAAAAACAAAACCGTCGTAGTTCGTAGTGTGAAAGAATTACGGTCGTTTAATTACATTTCCATTTTTAGAAAAATGCTATTTGTGTGGAAGTTTTACTACGAAATTTTCTCTGGTATTTATAAATCCATCACTCGAGGTTCCGCCATAGAATTTAGACCCAAACATGACGCCACTTTGAAACCCCGTGTACGAGGAGTGCTCGTCGACTGGGAGAAACGTGAAGTTAAGGCAGTCGTTTTAAGACATTGAGCAAAAATTACCCGAACAAAAAGGTGGCCTGCTGACGTTTGAGGGAAAGTTAACGTGGTGTCCAACAACTGTAAATAACGTCATATGGGTCTTGGAGGCGTAAGGGAAGGGGACGGGGTGGGGGGTGGGGACTGTCCCTGTAGTGACGCGTTTCCACTGGGAACAATAACTAGGAGGTTCTCGAAGCACCAATGGGATTCAGTCTAACCGCTTCGACAGCGATCATGCACATTCAATTTCAGAAATATCTCTTGTTCTGTTTTGTACGATAAGGATTTTCGTACGATTGTACGCTTTACTCACACAAAGATTAAACAGTTTTTTTTTTTTTGCGATACAGTCACTAATCCTAAAATATATTCTATGTATTTTTTTGTTTGTTTGTTCATATTATGTTTGTAGGTTTTTTCAGTATAAGGCGCTTTAAGCAACATTGTCAAGACATGCAAATATTAGGATAGCACACACCCACGGCAGACAATCGGCAACTTACAAATACATCGATTATAGGCTCACGTTTTTGGTCAAAATTATGTACAAATGTTACTTCAGTTTTTTTTTTCTTCTCGTAAGGGTTTGGTATAGTTTGATAATAGCTTACAAGAAAAATATTGGCATAGATGTGATAAATACAAGGGTTACATAATACAAAAAGGAGGAAAAAAGTAATAATACAATGTAATATCTACAAAATAGCATTATACATTAGTTAGCAACGTATAATTGCCTACAAAGTAATTTGCAGTTTTTTTTGCTGAAAATTCGACACCCATTACAGTATTGAGAAAAAACAACTTGCAATCGTTACTGTAGATAAAAGATCCGCCCTTCTCTTCAAGTAGCTGCTACGTACTAAATTACCAGAGTCCAGGAATCTCAGAAGGAGATACATAGGCAGCACTTCGATATTCGGGTGTCGTCATCAGTGAGGAAGAACTAAAGCAAATTGAGTGATATGTCTTACCCACCAGACAACGATGGAGATCGACACACGCTCACCGTCGGACACTGGCGGTTTTGCGCGTATACACTTGTGGAGTGTGGTATCGAGGCTGGAGGAAGATCGAAAGGAAGATGGCGGACAGGAAGTGGATTAGGAAAAGTAAGATGGCGGAGAGGAAGTGAAATAGGGAAAGGAAGATGGCGGAGAGGAAGTGGAATAGGAAGAGAAACATGGCGGACACGAAGTGGAGTAGGAAGCTGAAGATGGCCGAGAGGAATAGGAAAAGGAAGAGGGCAGACGGGAAGTGGAATAGGAAAAGGAAGATGGTGGACAGGAAGTTGGATAGGATAAGGAAGGTGACAGACAGGAAGTGGAATAGGAAAAAGAAGATGGTAAACAAGAAATGGAATAGGAAAAGGAAGATGGTAGACAACAAAAGGAAGAGGAAGTGGAGAAGGAAAAGGAAGACGGCCGACAAGAAGGGGAATAGGATAAGGAAAGTGGTAGACAGGAAGTGGAATAGGAAAAGGAAGATGGAGCACAAGAAGAGGAACAGGAAAAGGAACTAGGTACTGGGCATGAGCAAGCAACAGCATCTAACAGCATGGTGAATACTGGCACCAAGAGTTTTGGCTCATTACCATCAAATGACAAGACCTTGCTGGGTATGGCTTATCTCACAACGACAATGTATAGTATTACAAAGAATGGGTATACTAGCAAGAGATTGTATAGCGTATAGCTGCATCACTAAAGAGTGATGTCCATTTTGGAGGTCCCAATTACCAAATAGCACTCTGAACTTTCCGTTAAGCACCTGCAAAACATCGACAAGAGTTTTGTATACCAAGAAAGAGTCAGTAAGCTCCATTTTATGCGACGAACAGCACTTTTTGCCACGTAGAGGATAACTGATCGCTAAATCGGGAAATCTCGTCGATTGGTGTGACATGGTTGGATTGGGCATCTGCTAGGCTGCCAAACTCAGTAAGCCTAACCACATGTATACTGGAGCGTAATGCAGTTTACCTGGTGTGCGCCGATTAAAGCTCGGATGTCCAAGTGCACCACAGAAACAGACAACCATTCACTTTGTAGTAATAAATTAAGTATGAACGTGTAACCAACTGGCACTATATCTGAGTGTCTTAAACTCCAATCTTTAACTTGAACTTGTTCAGGTAAGCTGCCAATAACAATGTTGAAAGAACTACCCTTGAGTGTCAAAAAATTTGAGATACACAGAACAAGTTACACAAAGGATACAATAAACGAACCAGGATGTTAAATTATTTGCAGCCATTTAGACGACATTTATTTGCCAAGGATTTTCACTATTTAACGTGGCTCATAACTAAAAACAAAAAATTTATAAAATTAATTTTAGCTGTCTAAATGGCTACTAAAAATTTAATTTTTTTATTTTTGATGATATAAGCAAATTTACTAGCTACAACCTGGTTAAAAAAAAAAAATAATTAAACCGACTTTTAACCTTTAAAAAGTAAGACTATTCCCCATTAGTTGCATTCACACTAACAGTTTCTTGGAAAAATGGGCAATAATGATATGAATAAATTTCCACAGCTGTCTCTGTACAAAACAAAGAGTTTGTAAGCTTTTTAACCCATGTTCCAGAAAGTTTGGCTTACAAAATAATTCGCATAAAAATCACAAAAACCTAGCCTGTTTCACACAAAAAAAAATTCATTGAGAAAACTGTCGAGTAATGAAAGATGGCACGTAATTGAGGTAATACTTAGAAAGGCTTACTGTTTCGGCGGCGTACTTCTTATCCTCGAGACTTTTATCCTTGAGAGCTTTGATCAGCTTCCAGCGGCTGCTCGTCCCGGCCCCTTCACTGCCAGCCCCACTCTCCTGGGAGCGGAGGGCACGCAGCATGCCCGAGCCCCGGCCGCTGGCACCGGCTGCCGTTGCACCGGCTTCACCTTCAGCCGGGGACACAGGGGGCACGGGAGAGGCGGCGGCCGCCGTCGCCCCAAGCTGCTCTTTTTCGTCTTGCACCTCCTCAACCGTTTCCTCTGCCTCGGTCACTTCCACTTTCAGTTGCATTTCCTGATCTAACAATTCTTCCTGAGCCTGTTCCCGCTCCACTTCCACGGCCTGTTCCTCCCTTTCCTCCCTCTCCTCCTCCTCCTGCTGATACTCGTGCTTCTGGGGCTCGTGTTTTTGGGATTCCTTAGGGGCCCGTGCCCTCGTATCACGGGATTCCTCCTCCTCTTCGGTGGAGAATTCTTCGGGGGTATTATCGGGCCCACCGGTTTCCCCAGACGATGCGGATGAGGCTGGCGAATGGGATCGAGGCACCACCACACTTAGTGTCGTAGTGGCCGCTGTAGGCTGTTTCTGCTTCTGTTTTGTTTGCACAGGTGGTGTCCATGTTACTTCCTCTGCCACATCGTCTCTCTCACCGCCCTCTACCTCTGCCCCCGTGGCGAAGTTGCTGTCGCGTCGCTCGTCGATTATGGAGTAAAACGCTGATTCAGTCGACAGGGAGCTACCCATCTGGGACTCATCGTGAGTAGAAATCGCTGGTGGCGTTGCCGTCGTCACGGTCTCTTGAGATTCAGAGCCGCAGAAAAGGCTGCTATGCCGACTGTCACTTGCAGCTGAGAAGAAGGCAGACTCGGCAGACTGTACGCTTATTGTCATCTCGTCCACCTCAGAGTCCGCTGACAAGTGGCGCCTGTCTCGGACGCCGTTGCTTGTCGATGCCTGATCGCGATGCAGGCTTGCCAGTGCAGACACTTTTTCTGGCTTCTCCATCTCTTCTTTCTCTTGTATTTCTTCTCTTTCTTCAACTTCGTGTTGCATAGGGGGTGCCTTCTCTGTGGCACCCCGGCTCCGTTCGGGAGAGCCCTTCAAATGGACAGTAGGGAAGAGACTGCCGACAGTACTTGGGTCTATTTCATCTTGTTCAATGTTTACAACTTCTTGACGCACAAAAGTCTGAGTTGGACGCGTCTCCTCTTGAAGCTGCTGCCTCTGCTGTACGCTCTCCTGAAGGGGCTTGGGAGGGGATGGCTTACGTTCCCTTTCGTCAGATTGCTGAACCTTGGTTGTGCTCTTACGGGGTACTGGTAATTCACGCCGCACCTTGGCCTGTATTGGCTCTTCCTGTTTTGTCCTGCCAGGTGCCGATCCAGTCCAAAGTGCCCCATCAGCATGAGGAGGAACTGGTGGTTTTGTTTCGTGGGCGAGTGTGTTTGCCGCTGCTTCTTTGGATACATGTTGAAAAGCTTCTTTTGACACATGTTGAAAGGTTAGTGCTTCCAGGTCATCCTGGCTACCCCGAAGCAAAGTATCTTCGCTTTCTTCTGATTTCATACTACTTGTCCACTCGCCCACGTCACTCACGGATGTTGTGTCTGGCATGTCATCCCAGCTCGGTTCATGCTTAATTCCTCCATCACGTGGCACATGATCCAAGTCTACACGTCGTGTTTCACGTTGCATGCGATCACGTTTGCGATGATGGGTGTGACGCACTTCACCACCGTCTTCTCCGGGGCCTCCCTGGTCCAGATCAGAGAGACCTGAAGAGCTTTGTCGCTGTCTATATTTTCCTAGGGCACGAGACACAGCAAACTCACGTGAAGTTGTTCCAGTACCTGATTTTGCATCAGCTTGAGACATTTCACTGCCACTCCACTGGGCACTTGGTTCTGGCGATTTATCATCGGCACTCTCTTGTTTAGTCTGGCCTACGGTCGGAAACATGCTGCTCACGCTGTCAACATCAAGGAGACTTTGCTGACTTTGCTGGCGGCTGCCACCAGCACTTCCTGGGCCATGGAAGCTGCCACGGCGTGTCCGCACTTGCGGCCATTCTTCTGAGGAGTCTTCCGTGTCAGGAAGAGACTGCGAGCTACCTTTACGTCGTACTTTTGACAATAGACCTGTGACGCTGGAAAGCAGGCTAAGGCTCCCACGCCTCTTGGGCCGAGAGGGAAGGGACCCATACTGCTCTGGAGGAACCCAGTCTACAGGTGCTACCTGATTGTACCGTGGTGATGACCGAGCTGACTTGGACCGCCGTAGGTTTCCAAACAAGGAATGCTCAGAGCCCACTAGGGATGAGGAGCTGCGGATTCGGCGCAGATCGCCCAAAGAGGGGATCCAGGAAGACATGTGGGAGACGAGGCTGCCGCGCCGTTTGCGCTTCTTTTGTTTCTCTGGCTTCCTGGCGGCCTCGCCCGTGCTGTCCTTCAAGTTGCTGGCAATTGTGATGTATCCAGAAGAGTCTGAGACAACAATGTTACGAGTCATTAATGACTGAATGCTATCTTGTGTCTCATCCGGCCTCAAGGGGCGGGGGTGATGCATCATCATAGGATGCTGCCTCCCGTCATCATAGGCTTTACGTTCAGGCTGACCATTACTGTCCCATGTCTGGGAACCTACATCAACACTCGTACGCACGGGCGAGCTGCTCGCAGCTGACATCAGTATTGATTCCATTGATAAGAGACTTCCTGTAAGGTGGCCATGTCGGCCTTGTACTAACTCAATAGGGCTTGGTGTTCGCGCTCTACGCGTATCAGGAGTCATGAGCATTGGAGGCGCCGAATGCGCACCAGATGGAGGCAGGGGGCTACAAATCACCTCTCGCCGAGAATTCGTGGGAATTAACATCGGTGAACTTACCCGTCCCATATGGCGCTGCGCGACATGGACGTGTTGCTGCGGATGGGTGGCATGTGGTCGATGTGGAGGGACTGTAAAATGGCCGCCCCAATCCTGCGCTGGCACGGCGTGCTTTCCTCGATGAGGAGACACTGGAGCTTGCATGTGGTACTGGTAATGGACACGTGGGTCTACTTTATGCATCAAACCATGAGGTTTAGGGGATCCGGGATATATATATGTTCCAGTTTGCGCATCATAAACTGCAGGATAGTAGACCTTGTATCCAGGTATTTTGCGTGGTGATGCTGGCCGCATATCTTGCATGGGATACGGCATTCCTCCTCCCATTTGAGGGCTGTATCGATACTCAGCTCCTACATTTTGGGCATACTGGGGTGTAGGCATGTGTACAGGAAAACCACGTGCTTCGAGCATTTGAGCTGATGGTGCATAACCGTAAGGAATTCCACCACCTGTAGCACCATACGGTCGATCACCTGGAAATTGAGCCAGTGATCGTCTCTCAATTGGGCCGACCTGGGGAATAGGGGAGTGAGTCCTTTGTGTCCGAGCTGCGTATACTAGGCTCTCTTGAAGTGTTGAGGGTAATACTTGATGCCTAGGAGAAACAGCTGCAGGAGACATGACGCGCTGTTCTGTGACTGCGGCATAGTAAGCAGGTGCTTTGGAACTGACAGCTGGTCGATGCAAAGGGCCACCATGCCGCATTTGGATGACCTCCATAGGAAGAGAAGAGCATGTTTTGTACTCCTGCCCAGAAGGATAGAGAGTAGGAGAAGCTGAACGTCGTGTAGGAGATTGAGTCCGATATGAAGAAACTACTTTGAAAGAAGGAGACACAGCCCTGAACGTCGGTGAAACTGGATTGAGTGAAGGAGACAAAGAGCGCACATTGGGAGAGATCGACTTCCGAGTAGGGGAAACTGGTTTCAGAGTAGGGGAAGCTGGGGGCTTTAGTGTTGGGGAAACACTCTTCTTCACTGGTGAGGCAGGTAAGATGAGAACTGGTGAAGTTTGCCGAGATGAAATGCTTTTCACGGTTGGCGAGCGAGGAGACCGCAGTGCAGGAGAAACAGTGTTGAGTGTAGGAGAAACTGCTCTGTTAGTAGGAGAAACAGTAGGTTTTAATGTAGGTGATTTAGGTGGCAGGGGTGATACAGACCGGAAAGAAGGAGAGACTGGTTTGTAGTTGTTGATGAGGACTTCCGTTTTTATGGCTTCAGGATGACGTTTTTGTGACGTCATGATAGGGATGGGCGAACTAGCTTTACGGAGTAGGGTGGAGGTTGCAGTAGTGTTTGTTAAAAATGGTGTTGGGGAAGGAGTCTTGGATTTGTAGGACGGAGACACTGACTTGAAGCTGCTTACAGACAAATCCTGGTCAGTGGCTCCATCATCTGCAGACAGTTGTGAACTTGAACGTCGTTTGTAGCCGCTGCTCGAGAGCATGCCCGAGTCTGACGAGTTTAGACTAAAGCTCCAATTGTCTAGATCTATTGACATGGAGTCTTGCTCACTTAGGCGTCGCGAGGAAACTTCGTCTAGAGCAGCGAGCTTGCCAAATTTCCCGACCGGCGGCTGTGTTGGCGAAACAAATGCTTTTTCCCGCTCACATTCTACCTGTTGCAGACTACCAGACAACTTATCCAGCTCTGCGAGATCATGGTCACTCACGCAAGCTGAGTTCCCCTTGTACTCCTTGTAATCCTTAGCGGTGTACACTTCAGTTGCAGTAGGGGCCGTCCCTATTTCCATTGAGACCTTATCATCAGATGTCCATATCTCTTTGATGTCCTGCTCTAGGCTATGGCTTTCTTGCTCCGACAGCTCCCAGTCTGGGAAGTCTAGCTCTAGATCTGTTGAGCCCGAAATCTGAGAAAGGTTGTCCCGATGGGCGTTGTTTAAGCTGCGGTAGAAAGCCTCGTCTGGGACTTTACGATCTGCCTCAGTTGGCGGCGGTGGAGGCTCTGTACTTGCTGGTGGAGGCTCAGGTGGGGCCTCTGTCACGGCTGTTGGAGCAGCAGTAACACTGGGCTCGGGAGCTGACACACGGCCTGATACTGGACTTGGTCGGCTCGAGTCCTCCACTGACGAATATATATCAAGGAGCTGCGCTATTACGGCCTGTTGCTCGTAGAGCAGGATTTCTAGTTTTTCTAGCCTTTCCCACATTTTGATGTATTCTTGCGATAGCATATCAAGCGCCCGCCATGCATACCGCAGCTCTGTATCCAGTATGTTGAGCCGCGTTGCAAGTCTCTCCATGTAGTCCTGCAACAGTGTGTCAATACTGGCTGCATAAGAAAAGTGGGGGGGACGGTGAAGTTGGGTTCTTCATGGCATTCACGGCCGTATCGTAACTCATGATGGCAGTTGGGGTTGTAACAACACAATGAAAATACTTGCTACTTCACATTAACTCAAAGTACGCCCTTTTTTTGCCTAATGTTGAATGAGGAACAATTTTTGGCAGTAGTGTTCGTAAATGTAATACGTAATTAAATTAAACTTTTAAAAATAACAGACAGTGTCTCACCAAGCAGTAAATTTGTCTTGTGAAGAACCCGTAGTTGGAAGCCCTCAGTGTATATTTACTGTTCACTTAGTGCACGCATCAGTTGCACGTTTGCTTTTAAGTCCGTTTTAAAATCCAACACATTACTATTGTTTGATGGCTACACAAGGGGCTACTGGCTACGACGAATAACATACAAGGCACGTGTCTGCATTGGCCGCGTTGAACGCTGTTAGGAGGAAGGTGCGTGTGATAAGGCCTAGCTTTCCACCTACTGTTAGGACGCCGCCGCAATCAATAGGAGCAGAACTGAAGAACGAAGGCGTGAGTAGATACTGGCGGGAAAAGGCAACGCTTACCTGGCAAGCCACCTGCAAAGTGCGGGCCTCATCGCCAGCCCGACCACGAGACGAGGCGTGCGAGGGCGGCGGGGACACTGCTGGGGACTGGGATGCTCGAAAGCCATCCCCAGGCTATGAATCACTGAGCAATGATGGTTGCAGCGTCGGGCAAAAGGCGTCGAAAACTGAGTTGTAACGTGGCGACGTTGTCGACGCAGCGTCCGCTGTGGAGGAGAAGGGTGAGGGGGTGAAGGAGTCGCATACTAGAGCCGCACGCACAACAACACTAACACAATGGCACACTAGTAGTACTCTACGTCACAATCAGATTCACTGCAGTAGTAGTATAATCCGTCACTTGGAATAGTAGTAGTAGGGCTGGGGACTGGATGCCCCAGCTTCGCATGGACACTGCACGGAGCAACGCGGGAGCAAACGATTGGCACACAGGACGACGACGACGACGAAGAACCACAACAAACAAACAAACGACGGTGTCACGTTTACAAGTGCAAGACGGCTAAGAGCAGCCCAGGTTATAAATGACGGCTACCACCACAACTTCTGTAGACACTGCAGGTCGCTACAGGCTGATCCCACCCAACCGACCAACCTCAACCAAAAAGACTATTCCTCCGCCCGTGCTAGCGGCACTGTCACTGGCGCCCGTCCGCTAGATGCTACAGTTTATACACTTTCCCGGCGTTGACCGATCGATGCTGCACGCCACCACGCCAACAGGCCGCACATTCATAGTGGCGCCCTCGGCTGGCGGTGGCGGCAACTAAAATGCAACGTTTTGAGTTCGGGTTTTTCGACACGCTGAAACACGAAACTGAAATGCAACAATAAACGGCGTCACACCAGGAAAACGCAAATTAAAATCGCTCCAAAAATTTACCGGCGCCTTTTCTTTTTTTTTTTTTTTTGGTCAAAGAAACGTGCACAGCACGCGCACTATTCCTTCCCACCCCCCGAAATCAGAAAATGGCGCTAAGCGTTTGCACCAACCACTCCTGGCGCGCGCTACCTCGTCATGGGATTACGAGGATCAATACGAGCGGAGCTATTCGTGGAGCAGAGACGGTTCTTTGCACGCACCTTTCAAGCTATAGTACACAGCTTATTCACGCACCTCGCAACTACTGACCCCCAAATATAGCTCCAGCTCTCGACACACAAACCACATTTGTTTAACAGACTTTGTGTAAATGCAGACAATCACGAACGCCCACAAAAATACAAAATGTGCAGAAATACACACGCTATACCCTTTATTATTTAGTGAAACCGTTGAAATAACAACTACGAATTTTTTTTTTACCTCAAAATATGTCGTCGCCTATATTAGGTGACGTCGTAAAATCGTGCTTTTACTTTAAAGTGCGTTAACCAATTAACGATTACTATCCGTGTACACTCTCTATTCTATTTCGTACTGCAGTAACTCACGATAGGCCTACGAAATGCTGTACTTGCACACCAACGCAACGTATTATTAGGCCTACATTATTCCTACCTTTCTTGCACGCCAACACCACCTAAAAAAAATCACAATAATGATCACAAGAACACCTTAAAGTTACCTGCAATATTACCCAAGAGGCATGCTCATATCATTACTAAGAAGAATATCAACCATGTGTAAATATTAAAACAGATGAAACCAAAACAAAGCAGCATCTTTCAACAATCGCAAACGTTGAATCGATCAATTGAAATTATACATAGTTTTATAGTTATTCAATTTTTCAATTCTTCTACTTCACTTGTGTGGCACCATGCAGAGAGAGAGAGAGTGGCTTTATAGAAAATGATCGCAATTGAAGCTGTTGTTCCCTTCACGGATGACGGACACCAGGTCGTAGCACCGGCTGGTGCGTCGCCATGTCCCTTCTTATGTCTGTCCGACTGTCTGTCCTTCAAACGTGTCCTCCCACGGTCACACGATCGATGTAGCGCGAGCAGGCAACGTAGAGCTTCACCAAATACACATCGACCTTGCAAAGAAGCTCACTCAGTACGGAGGGGCAGCGATTGTAGGCTGCAGTGATTTCGTGATGTGTGTGTGTGTAACACCAGAAAAAAATATATATTGCGTTTATCTTTAAAACGGGCTCAGCAGAAACTGACGAGAAGTGTAAAATATTCAGACCCTTTTTTGTATGAGTTCGGGATGCTCGTATTTTGTAATGTTACAACCCCGATTCAATTTCTTATATTTTTCGTTTAATCAATTCAGTTCAATCGTTCGATTTCGTGCACCATCTGGTCGTGTTTGGCAAGGTCACAAGGAGCTGCAGCAAACAGCAGCCGGGGGCATCCCCAACTAGGGTCACGCACACATCGTCACACACATAATTCAGGATTTGGGGGCTTTGAAAATGGGGCGTTTAGGCCTATTTAACAGTCAAGGAAAACACCACTTACTCACGGCGAAAAACAGAGGGCGACAAAATCGGCGGTAGGGCTTAAAAAACGGCTTTCCTTGCGGTAGACGCTGGGGGCCCTCTCCTCTTTCTCTCTTTTCTTAATCTTCCATTATCGTCCTGGGTTCAGCCAATATAGGGGACAAACCACTAAAGATGTACGGAGGGGTGGCCCGCAGAACACGCACACACACGGTACTCGGGAAAGCCTGTAAAAAAAGCAGCAATGTTCGTGACGACGGTCAACGTGTCCGAGGCCAGACGTGCACGCGAGCCAGTCCTACCTACCGTGCCTCTCCAAAACAACCAATAAAACAAGGCGAAATCGTAGTCGGACACGTTGCACGTTTCGCGGATCCTCACTTAGCCCTCACCGTAGCCCTCGATTTCCAAGATGGCCACCCTCCCAGGCTCCTCTTCCTGCCTGCGTCGTACGGTGCGCGTCGTCTGCAGAGACGTCACGAGCTCGAGTCAAAGGCCCTGGCCGTCGGGCATACTCATCATGGGCGGCAAGGGGAGGCCCTTCTTGCTTCTTGTGGACATTTCTAACACCCCGGCCGTCTCTCCAAATCACCACCAAATCCGAATGGCTACTCGTACTACGACCAAATCACCACCTCACCCAAACTGTCCCTCGCTACCTGGCTTCACCCATTCATCCGCCCAGCCGTCCGCCCGTTTAGTAATGGCGCCGGCCTATCGATCTTCCGCTCCATCTCTGCTCCGAACACCCGCTGTCTTAAAATCTGTTCGCGCGTAGCTCACCTCGTGCATGTCTTTAAGCAAAATGAATTGACTGCTCCGTGAATTAAACGAAAATTGCAGCTCGTAGAAGCTTGGCGTGTTTTCCTGTTTGGGCTAACTGTTCAATACATGTTTGGATTTGTGGTGGGGATGTTCTTAATCAGCGAAATCAAGGTGGATTGTTTTTTTTTACTGGGGGCAAAATAAAACCACTATACGAGTCTTATAAACATACAAATTCATTGAAGTGATAAGGGATCGAGCGGTGAAGGTTTTGACCGATTCAGCTGATACCCAGCGTGCACAGACCCCCGAGAGGGTAGGAGCAACTTTCAGTAAAAGGGCACATTTTTCCCTAGGGACTTTTTTTTCCTATCTTTTTACCCTTTTGTACCTTTTTTTTTCCTTTTCATGCCTTTTCTGGGCCTTTTTTTAGGATTTTAAAGGAGATCTTTTCCTAGGGACTTTTTCTAATATCTTTTTACCATTTCTTAGGGTTTTTTGCCCTTTTCAGCCCATTTTTTACCCTTTTCAGCCCTTTTTTGGCTCTTTTTTTAGGCCTTTAGGCTCTTTCTCAAACAACGCCGCACCAGCAAATGCTGGCAAAAAAGGCCATATGTTTTACCAAAAGGGCAATTTCCGAAAAGGGCAGGGGCATTGCCCCCCCCCCCACCCCTCCCTTGCTTCCCTCCTGTGCACGACACTGCAGACACCTATACTATCCAGAACATTCTGATACCGATCCGGTTCAGATGCCGACCCTATATCAAACCAATTCCTCTTTAACACCCTGCCTTCATTTGAGAAAAAATGACTTAGGTCATTAGGTAAAGAATAAATCACAACGTAGAAGGTTAACGAAGCAAAAAGTCTGCGTTAAAGACTGGCTTTGTGCGAAAACAAGATACCCTAATCTGAGAAAGAAAGAAAAGACAACTGCCCCGACTGGGATTCGAACCCAGGATTTCCCACTTAATAGCTGGGCCATTTTCTCATATTAGTACACCCTGCATTCTCACAAAGCCAGTCTTTGGTGCAAACTGTTTGCTTCGTTAGATCATTAGGTTCCAAGCTGCTTTTGCTGCAAAAACGTAAATTGACCCAGCTATTCTCAAGCGATCGTGTGGTTCAGTGTTTCAGTGGTTGTTGAGAATTGTTTTCAGAAGCCGAAACACAGTCCAGCGCCTCTCCATGCGGTGGGTGCTTCCATTTTCGGCGGAGATGGCGCCAGTGAGACTGGCATCACGACAAATTCTTCCATCTCCACGTATCTATGCTTTTTAGAATAAACAGGACGGAAAGCCAAATGGGCTCGAGAAGTGGAAAATAAATGCAAACCTATTTACGTTGCCTTGAATTTGAATTTATTAAAAATAGTTGCCGGTTTCCAAATGGAATTTGGCAAAGCATTAGCATACCAAAACGGAACAATAAAAATAACAAAGAGCACATAAAAAAAACCAAAAAAAAAAAAAAACCGCGAGTACATGGTCAGAACTAGAACATTAAACGGGCCATAAATTCATCAAGCAAATCACAATGTAACAGACTACTCAAAACTTGTATAAATATAAATACAAATTATTTAAAAATTATCTACACATGCCTATCCGTCAAATTCATAGATGGACAGGCATGTGTAGATAATTTGTAAATAATTTGCATTTATATTATACAAGTTTTGATTAATCTGTTATACTGTAATTTTCCTTTTGGACTTAAATGTCAGGCTGCCCGAGCAGGGAATTGAACCTTTTTGGCCTTGTCAGTATGGCTCAGCGATAGGCCCTCGGCCTTTGGTTTCAAAGGTCGTGGGTTCAATTCTACTCTCAGGGAGTCTGACATTTAAGTCCAAAAGGCAACGTAAATAGGTTTGCATCCGTATTTATTTTACAGAGTAGCAGAAGCCTAGTAGTTCTTTGAACAGTAGACCGCGCTCACCACCCTCTTCCCAAGGAGTGAGTTTTCTTTCTTTATCCATTATATAATAACGAATGTGGGCTAGAAGGATTGTGTACGTTTACAATAAACTTTATTAGGACTTTATTTGAAAGACAGTTAATTTTCAAGTTTATTCGAAACCGCTTTGTTTTAAATTTGATCAACGGATTAGAAGTTAGAAGCCTATAAAACATTTTTTTGGACGCCATGTTGGGGCGTCATCTTGAATTTTCCCAAAACCTGAATAGGACTTTTCTTGATGAGAGTGTAATTCACAATATCATCCGTAACCCGTTTCTGTTTTACCGTTTATTGAAGTTCCAAGTCGATAACAGTTTTATTCATTTTGGATGTCATTTTAGATTTATATCAACTGGTCTAAAAGCATGCATATATCGTTCAGCTCGGTCACGATAACTCAAATTATTGGGAGGGGGGGGGCCCAAAGTGGGACCGAAAGGTTAAAAAAAACAAGATTTAGAGACGAAGGCAAAAAAATTCGCAGTCATATACCCCGAGTGTTTCTTTGAAATCGCTGTGCAACTATGAAATCCAAAATGCAACTAAGAAATCGCAGATGCCCCCAGCTGCAATTCTCCTAGTTTTTCTTGATGCATTTACTAAACGCATACAACTAAACACAACTTCAAAAAGTTCAATGTAAAAGAGTCAAAATTCTTTTTTATATTCGAGCTCAATTCACTGCTAAATTGATATATACAATTTTGATAATCACTTAAACTAAGAGAAAATGTCCTACAGTTTAAAATGTTGTTGCAATAAAAGAGAGCACAAAATAAAGGAAAAGTTTTATGAAACCAAAAAAATAAATACGACTTACGGCGTTTTCTGGTATTGAATGCTAAATATTAATGCGACAGAACACTTTGGAAATTGTATTGATCGACGGGGTTTACCGAGTAGACAACAGAAAGTCCTGTTTCAGAGCTGTGCATAAAAGATTTCAATACGAAAAGGTAATTCAACATCGTTGATTTCGTGCTAGCTACTACTACTACTATAGTGTCAGCGGCCTATCTTGAGTTCGCCCCAAAACGAACACAGATAACCGATTGTATATTTTTGGTAGCAGAGTGCCTTGTTGATATCCTAGATGGTTACAAAAACAATGGCGGCCGTCGATTAAAGCCGCTCCCTCCAGGATGACGTAGCCACTCATAAAATACCTGCAGAACTCAAGATACGCTGCGCACGCAATACTTATTACTTGCTGATTCCACTCAAATAAAATAATTTATGCGAGCAATTTGCTTGAAATTTGGCATTCAGTTCACGTTTGACTCCAGTAGGTGCCTTTTATGGTTTGACCAATGAGGATGTTTTGACTCAAAGATTGCAATCATTTCTAATGCTATTTTCGTGAACGTTGGGAACACGCCACCTGTCATCAAAACAATTGTCCTCCACGCCCGAGTAACAATGTATCATTAAGTATATGTTAACTTATTGTTTTCGTTTTACAATTAAATTGAATTGTTATATTGTAATAGTAACGTATTGAAGTGGTGGTTCCGGCGGTGACTTAATGTGTTGTGTTGTGGTGATTGGAAATAATAGTTGCTTTTGGCAATTGTTTGTTGGTTATCGTTAGAATTAGGGCCTTAGGGCTTCGTCGGGCAGATGACCGGGTGCGGTTAACACTCGCTAAAATCCTTTGATCCTTTGTTAGAATTAGCATTTGTAGTAGGGTATGTTTCGTCGGGTCGGGGCCCTGATTAAACAAATTGAAATAGAGTACCGCATTTAAAATAAATAAACCATTTCATCGTCTACTAAACTGTTTACGGTCAAGAATATCCGTGAAGGGAACCGCTCCTTGAATTAAAAAAAAAAAAACAGAAAAAGTAATCTAAATAGGCACAAACTAAACTAACTTATCGTGCTCACTTGTATCTGTTTTACAATCAAATGTATTAATTACTACGGGGACTTAATTAGAAATACAACTAATCAGCGACCTTTAATTATGCCAAAGTGATGATTTTCTTTAGGCTGTTAAATAAACGATTTACAATTATATTTTCATAAGGAGCTCACAATCAATACTTACACTATTCATAAAACAACCAAAATGGGGGATATCATACAAAAACCCCATAAGGGTAAAGGGTTCCATCAAGTTTTCGCCATAGAAAGTAGTGATATCAGAGCCAAAATGGTTGCCACCCAGTTTTCCGTCTCAACCCTGATCACTCAATCTTGACACCTTTGTGCTGTCAGTTAAGCTTGAGTGATCACGGTTCGGACAACAAACTTTGTGGCAGCCATTTTGGATCTGATAGCGCTACTTTCTACGGCGAAAACTTGATGGTTCCCTTTACCCTTATGCGGTTTTTGTATGATAGTATTTACCTCAAAATTTAGAAGCCTACCCTATGATTTTGGAATTCAAATAAAATTGGTGAAGTAAAAATTTTCATTGCTTAATTTTTTAGCTGCATGCAACTGTCTGTATTAATTAATCTTCTTGACACAACCACCGCCAGTCACATACAAATTGCTTTGTGTATTTTTTTTACATTAATTACTTTTATTATTGCGCAGGATTCATTAGTGGCTGCGGTGTAACTTCTTACACACATTCCTTTGCAGTCTTGCATTCTCGCAGCTAGAATTTAATCGCAATTGTAAAGGTGTCGTTGCCATGGTATCATTATCACCTGAGTTAACTAAATCCAACATCGATTGAGTAATGCTTGCAGTCTTACAATCCGTGACAATAAGATAAAGAATTCTTCCTGATGAAACAATTTTTTCAGTCGCTTCTAAACTCATCTTATTGCCTGTTTTCGTTGCGAGCCGGCAAAGCTAAAACCACTACCTGGTTGGAATTTCAGATAATTTTTGCCAAACTTGGCGCGACACACTAGTGTGTATTTAGATTTTAGTGATATTTGCTGATTAATTTTTACCCATTCTACGATTTCATTTGAAATGATTCACACTTGTTCTATGTTGCACTTGTAGATTTAAGGTCTTGGGCAAGGAGTTTTGCGGCATTCAACGATCAAAGTATTTAGCATTTTGAGGAGTTTAGCGATCAAAACTAAGGGATGTCATTAGCTCGATCAGTTCACCGTTCTAATCACATTTCAAGCCACTTAATCATAAATTAATACCGTGATTATGAATTGTGATATGTGAAAGCACGCGCCTCACATAACATAAGATAACATAAGATAACATAACATAACATAACATAACATAACATAACATAACGTAACGTAACGTAACGTAACGCAACGTAACGTAACAGAATAACTGCCAGAAGAAAAACTTATATGTCCCAGCAGGCAACCAAAGCTGCTAAAGGTTATAAAGTTCATTAAAATGTCCCTTGAAACTTTCAACAGCTGCAGCCTTCACGATGTGTTCCGGAAGGCAGTTCCAAGGTGTAATGGTTGGTTCTAACGCTTGGTCTTAATAAGGTGTAACAATGACTCTCGTTTCACGCATTTCGTTCACGTTCAATTGTTCTCTAAAAGAGCGAGGCAAGTCGTTATTAAAAAGTTTAAACAGAACAAGCATGTCTTCACGGACTAAATGATGGTTGAAAGACAAACACACGGAGTCTGCGATGTTTTGTTTTGTAGGGAGCACGAACCTAAACTGGGTATCTGCCCCACGGAGTCTTCAGATGCGATACTGTTGCATCAGCTTTAGCTAATAGTTGTTTGCACACGCCTTTCTGAACTCATTAAAATTATCCTAAACTCGAACTTTACTAAACTTTCTACTGCGCACAAATTAAATACACAAATTTATTTTTCCTTTAAAAAAAAAACGGGCTGTTCTGCAGACAAAAATAATTAACTGAAATTTTTAAAAGACAAATAACCCTTTATGTTCCCACCAATCTTCATTAAAGTCCAATTGCACTAAATGAAGACGACTCTTTCCGACCTTAAGGACTCTAATTATTATACAAGTTGTTGGTTCCTACCAGGCCGAAAAAAGAAGCATCGAAGACAGAAAAAAACAAAAACGGGAGGACGACCAAGAAAAGATAGGCAAAGATCAATTAATTACTACGACCCGTCACATCAAGACGGGAATCCCGAGTCGCAAGTTAACGCAGGACGACGCATGGCAAGTCATAACCGTAGAGAGACGGTAAGAAACATGGAAGCATATCTAGGGAGAGGCTTTAATAACACTCTCTGGGGTGACATAAAACGACACGGCGCTGATTAGCGAATGAATGTAACCGGATCCATTTCTGTTAACGGCATTTTCGCGGTTCCTAATTAAGAGCGGTGTGGCGTTAGGGGTGGGGGGAAGAGGAGAGCGGGGGAACGAGCCGGGGAGGGGGGTGAGGAACGATTCCAAAGGGCGAATGAGGAGCGAACGTTGCAGCCCAAACCATTTCCCCAAACCATATTTCAGACTCAATTCGGCTGGCGAGCCGAGAGTCTGGCAGACCCACGATAATGCAGATATACATTCGTTCACGCCTTAAAAGTCGGCTCCTGGCGTCTCCCCCGACCCCCCTCTCCTCCCCTGAATCCCATTTGGCACAGCCCGGACCCCCACGATCAAGATTTCTTTGCATTTCAGTTATAGGAATGCATGAACTTATCAGAAGGAAATCGTCGGGTTCGGCAATTCACTTACCACCAAGACAAGTTTCTGTTTTTTACGTCGTACCTAATCATCGGGGTGGAGGGTGACGAGGGGGAGGGAGGCAAATGGGCCAAAGGGGTACAAGGGGTGCCCCCCCCGAAAGTTTGGTGTAAGTTAACAAATAAGGCATATTTAGAAAATTCATTGACGCAGGACAACATGAGATGCTCGCTGATACAGTTGTTAATAAAGTAGCTGTGAAACCCTGTGAAATCTATAGGACTTTAAACATGAATTTGTGGCGCAGTTTTATGCGCACAAGAGACGTAGAATTATGCGATACAATTAACGTAAGCTTTTTGGCCCGAAACAGGACGCCACTCCAACAATGGATAGCTTCAATATGCAAATACCAAAAAGTTGAATGATCGAACGTATGAGAGTAGAAAACACATTAATCGTGTGACTTTCATCTAATGACACGATCTTCTTTAACAGAATAAATAGATGTGAACAGGGACGTGCACAGGCCCCCGAGAGAGAGAGGGGCAAACTTTTTTCTTGGAACTTGTTTTTTTTTTTTGGTGTTATAACCTGTATTTACCCCCATTTGTGGGATTTTAACCATTTCTCTTTGCACCACTTTTTTATTAGCTGTTACAATTGTGCTTTTTTTTGCGTTTTTTAGGCTCTTTTACACCACCGCTCCACCGAAAAAGCACTTTGTTTGTAAGGAGGGCAGGGGCCAGAACCCTCCCTCTCTCCTTGTGTGCACGTACCTGGATGAAGCGCCTCAACCCTTTCATTAAGACGCATGGCGAAAAAACGCATTTAAAGAATACGATTACTTCGTAATTCAGGTGGAACACCCTGATATATTTTCCTTACAAATCGGACAATAAATTCAAAAGTTATGGAGGATATGGACAAACAAGCAAGTATACACACCAGCACAGAATGATAAGCTCCTTTTCCTGGCTTGGGCCAGGCATCATAAAAGACAACAAGGGGCTACAGCGACTATGTAGTCGCATTGGTCTTCTATACAGTTCCAACACTTCCAATGTTGAGGCACACACCTCTATCATGCACTACAACAGCTACCTTTATTATATAATCTAAAAACAGTAACCATCAGAATTGCCCGTTACAAATGTGTTAGCTCTTGAGCTTATTTTACGTATTAGGCATAATTGTCAGCGTTTAGGCCTAATTTACAACTTTAATTTCGTAAGTAGCAACTAACGGAGATTTGGATAGTATACAGTAAGCCTATTAATTTTTGCAACACGGTATGCCTCCGTGCACACAGTTACAGTGTTACAACGTAATGCGCAACGTAGCCTAATATAGATCAGTGTTAGTAGGGAAGGGACAGGAGAAACGCTGCAGCAGCGACTCGTAGCAACTATTGACGTTGCCGTGGTAACGTGATTTTAGATCTAATTTTTTAACGGCAGTTTTAGTTTCGTAAGTAGCAGATAGGCCTATTGGAGAATTTGGTTCGATCGTAAGCCCATTCCATTCATGCAACAATGCGACAAGACTCTTTTAAACGAAGCTAAAATGTTTTTGTTTTTACGGCTGCGTTAACACAAATCTTTAGGATTTCAATTCGACGATGAAATGTTATTATTTAATTTAGTTACGTTGAAGAAGTCTATTAGCTATAAGGAGGCAACGATGTTTTAATTTGCCATGTTATTTAACTAACTTTTGACACTGAATCGAACGTTGTAAACAGTGGTCGTCAATTTCTGCTACCGTTGCGAAGTTGAAAAAAGCGACGGACGGACGGACGGACAAAGTCGTTGCAATAGTCTTCTCAGTAGGTACGGCTGTACAGAAGACTGGAAGTAGATGAGCAGAAATGAAGCTGCAGTGGGAATTCCTACAGGGGATGTTCGTTTATTTACAAAAGGCGTTTCACAGACGTAAAGATCTTTCCTTTAGTGTATAACTGCCCATCTTACTACGTTTACGGCTTCAAAGACATTGTGTCCTGGCGTAAACCACAAGGCCAAGTTAACCAGACTGACTTGCCCGGTGTATTATTACGACACCCGACCGTAAAACCCGTGGTTACTTCAAGCAAGCAAAAGACAAAAGAGGTGAAACGCTGCTCACTTGGCCTGCAGGTCATTTTCTCTTGGTCCTTGACGACCGCTCCGATTGGTGGACTGAGCGTTCGGCTGTGTGGTCAACCAGGGCGGGTGTCACGGCGGCCCGTATCCTTAGCTGCTCTTATGACCTGCAAAGCTAATGCCGTCGTCTAGCGCTGCTAAACCTTCCCCAACACACGAAAAGAGGAGCTAGTCATGTACCAACGCAGTCCACGTGAAACCAAAGCTAATTTCACTGATTCTTAAAGCGTAAAGGCGAAACCATTAAAGCGCTCAATCAAGTAAAATTAATTGGCAGGTGTTTAGGTTGAAAACAAAGGAATTTTCCTGACAGGCAACGCCCCGCAATGATGTGATGAAAACACTTTTTTAATTTTCGGCCTGATGTGACTCATGCATTTCGGCCTAGCTCAGAAATGTAAAACATTAAAACACGAAAACTAAAAACCGTACTTTCAGACTTTGTGTTTTAACATTTTGTATTTGTGAACAAGGGCGAAATATAGGAGTCGCAGTTCGAAAATTAAAGTAGGGTTTTTATCATCTCAATGTGGGGCATTGCATGTCAGGGTTATTATTTTTCAAAATAAAGTTTTCATCTGCGTAGTAGCTCAACGTAATTAACCAGAAATCAATATCAAATGCTATTGGACAGAATCCAGGTGGTCAACTGGATAATCTTCAGTCCATCATTTATTCTCTTAAATTATCGTTAGCACAGGCGGCAACTTCGCAAAAACACAACCATATCAACAGAGGCCAGCCTCCATTGAACAGGGTCGTAGCAGGAAGGGCCTTTACTGTAGAAAAAACCTGTTACTGTAGGAACAACTCATCAGAGACGGTACCACTCGTCACTGGATGTTGTTAACCGGGACAGGGGTGTAATGAGGACAAAATATTCGGGGTAGGGCGTGGGTGTGAACGTGTGAATTTCTGATTAGATCCCAACTTTGAATACTCCTTTTTTTCACGTATTTCGCTGGTTTTACTCCCATTTTTTTTTACGCTAGCTCAAATTAAAAAAAAACTATTAAACCGCTAACTACGTATTGCCAAAAATAAAATGCAACAAAAAAAAAAACAACCAAAAGAAGTGATATCAGAAACAAAACCCACAAAGGTGAAAGAACCGGCCATGTTTCAGCCAGTGACAGCAGTGATATTAGAATAAAAAATTCTGCCACCAAGTTTTCTACATGGTGTACCAAGCGTAACCAAAAAGTGTTCCCCTTAGAAAGCAGTGATATCACCCCCGCCAAGCTAATTCCACCGACTATTACTTCGGACGTTAAATGAAAAACTTGAACATTGCTACGGGTTGCAGCAATAGTCAGGTTTTTCATTTAACCTATGATCTAATAGTTGGTGGGATTAGTTTGGCGGGTCGTCGTGGGCGGAAGTGGTATCACTTGTTTCTAAGGGAAACACTTTTCGCTTAGGGTTGATACACCATGTTGGACTTGGTGGTAGCCATATTTATTCTGATATCACTACTGTGAATGGCTGAAACTTGGCGGGTACTTTCACCCTTTTGGGGTTTGATTCAGATAGTTACGTCCCACCTCTTAATATTGAATACTGAGACCTGCTTTCCCGGTGGGGGGTTCCTGCATGTTTTCATCCCGGCTCTCGGTCTTGTCTAACAGGCGTATTCCAGAAATCCAGGCTAAAGGTGAATGTAAGGGTCAAAACGCATCTATAGAAATACCCTCAGATGTTAGAACACTCACATTCGCTTTTGTGGTGGCTGTACTAAAATTGTTGACCATTATACCTTAGATGTTTGCACTCACATTTGCCCTCTCACACTCGCAGTTGAGTGGATTTCTGAAATACGGCTGTTAGTCTTGTCGTGTATTGGGGGGGGGGGGGGATTGAGGCTTGATGGCGCGTCGACAACTTGGTCATTAGCGCCAACTTGGTCGTTAGCGCCTGTCGTGTATGGCCGCAGCAGTTTTAAACCTTAACTTGTGTTACTTTCTTAAGATCCATTCGCGCTGGCTTTCCCTTACAGAAAGCAACGTTGACGTCTTTCTCCCAAATCTGGACCGTCCAGGGAATTGCAACAAATATGGCGCCCGTTTTCAGAACACAAGGGAAGACAGCTTTTCTTTTATTCCGAGGATGAACAGAGTTCAAAGGTCGAGAAGGGAAGAAAGGAAGGGACGCGAATAAGCAGTTGCAGTAGCCAGTCCAAATCGAGTCCCAGCTTGGAGGAGTTTCGCGCCACAGACCTTAGGTTGCCAAGCAACCGTGCTCGACCCTAAGGACTTTTGCGCAATGGAAGGGGGGAACTGAGGACAGTCCCCTGGGACCCATCGACCCCGGGTTCGATTTTCTCAACTTTTACAAGAGAAGGAAATCTGGCGGAAACTCATTTGGCTGCTGGAGTAGTTCACCAAGAAAGAAAAACAGAAAAAAA
>JAHWFP010098287.1:0-36067 GCA_023313725.1 Lithobius niger | reverse complement strand
CACCAAAACCCAAATGATTTCTTGGCCGCGGATCCACGACACGCGCAACACGTAAAACCAGTGGCCTCTTGCGTTTGTAATTTTTGATCAGCTGCGATGGCATGCCATGACATGGTAACGTAAACCCTCATTTAAAGATGAGCCCAATACGATTCTTCTATCATTTTTAAAACTGTAAGTTAAATTAGACCAATAGTGAACTGAATCAACATTAAAAATATTCAGCACCGTTTGGCCGTTTTATGACACGGGAGGCCTTCAAACCGTTTAGTCCCTGCGTTTTGAGTATTTCATTTATCCGATGGTGACGTTGCCAAACGGCACGAGACATGTAGGAATGTACACATCAGTGGGGCCACGTGCTTATATCAGTGATCTGTAGAATAATTAGAGCAAGTTGCCAGCCATTGGTCGGTTGGTAGTGAAGTCAGCCGCTGACGAGGGCTACATACTTACAAACCATAGGTAGGAGGATGGATGACGATTGACGTCACTCGGCTGAAGTAAATATTACCAACTTCGTACGTTTGCTGCGAACAAAAATCTTTGATTATTTCTAGTGGAGAATTTCTCCGACGGATTCGACCCATTTCCGAACTTAGACCTATAAATGTGCCATAGAATCTGTGTGCAAAATTTGACAGAAATCCGATAATTCATTAAAACGTTATAGCGCGAACACACAGACAGACAAACCGTTCGCATACGAGTCTAAATCGCCTCTAATAAAGTTGTATCAACTACTTTATTTTAAAATTGTCATAAAAATGTATACTTGAGCACAACTAGTAAATCAAAATGTGTTACCTTTTCTTTCTTCTAGTTCTATGACGCCTTTAGAGAAACAAGACGCAAGTCGTTCTGCCTGCTCGCCGCTCACTTCTCTGGTTAGTGTTATACATGGCAAAAGACGATACGAAGCAGTTGCTGCAAAAGCCCAAAAAAATACTGCAAACACATTTTCTTTTAATCAACCAGTGCTGGAAAATGTTACACACGCTGTTATATCAGGATGTATTTCCAAGCTTGAGTTTGCTATAGTAAGTCCATTTTCCCGATTAAAAAATTTGCATTTCCCTCATTAAAACATAATTCTTTCCTCTTTTATCCATTTGCCTTGTGTCTCCTAGACACCATCCTATATACGATTTCTAGCTCTGCAGCCAATATTTCTAGCACTGCAGCCAACAACTTTTTCATCAAGAGAATCATTACTGAATCACACATCATTCTAAAGGTTTGTTGATGCCATGGGTCTTTGAAAATAAAACATGTTAACAGCTTAAACATTATAAGCAACCACTTCAGCATTCGTTGTTGGTTCAGAAGCCTCAAGAATTCCATCGTAGTAAGGCTGTTATTGTTTTAAGCGAAATGAGGTTTAACCGCATCTCATGTTACTTGTGTCAATATATAAACAGTACTGCACAGGCCCGAAAGTAAGTTGGCTTGTGTTGGTCACGCAAGCAAAAGAGAAACGCAACCGTAAGGTGGATAACTTTCACCAAAGAATCTGGTAATGCCACTAGAATATACCGACGTAGTTGATCAGTTCACCCAACGCTGATTCAAAATCAGTTCCTTTTTTCCATACAAGATTTGCATACATAAAACGTATTAACATTTTTTTTTGGTAGCCTGTAAAAAATTGTGAAGCTAAATTTTAGTTAAATTTCAGCAAGGGTGCATGGACGAAATTTTACGAACAAAAAACGTTTCTGAAACAACTGTGAAACGCTTCATTATCGTTAATTTCAAGTCCACCAGTCTAAATTTGGCCGAGTTATGAATTTGGACGCGAATATAAGAAGAAGATACAATTTTAATACCAATGGATGGCTCTTGAAAAAAAAAAGCCGAGCCCAATAGTCTATTCAAATTTCAACATCAGTCTAAATTTTACAAAAAAAACTGCTATTGGAACTACTGTGAAACGCTTCATTAACCATTATCAGTAATTTCAAGTCCGCCAGTCTAAATTTTGCCTTGTTGTGAATTTGGACGCAAATATAAGAAGAAGATACAATTTCTTTGTTCTTTGTCAGTTTGTTTGTTTAACAAAACAAATTCAGGAAAAATACCATCTTGTATTCGGGCCAGTACGGTATTGGCTTTCCAAATTTAATACAACATTTTATGCAAATTGAACTACTGCTGAGGTTAGAATTCAAACGATTTTCTAAAAATATAACTTCAAAATAAGCCTGCACCTTAAAACAGAGTATTTCTTAAGGCTGTACCGACAACGATCGATAATGGACCGGATCGGTTGCCATTATTTGTGGTATCGGTATCGGATCAATATCGGCAACTTTCGCTGAAATGTCAATAACCCCAAACCGTTGGAGATTATGACATGCAGTTTGCGGCATTTTGCTTAGAGAATTACTGAGAATCTTCCTACCTATCTTTCAACAGTTGGCTATTACTTTAAAATGTTTTACTTTAATAATTATTGGACTTTTAAAGAAAACTGCACCATTGATAAAATAAATTAGAGATTTAATTTTGGATCGTACCGGTACAGGCAAAATTTTTAAAACTGAATCAGTATCGGATCGGAAAGGTTAGTGCCAGTGCAGCCTTAGCATTCATTGTAAACAACCACATTCCAACAATAGGCGATTGTGTTCGCCAAATAGAATACGAATCATCCTTGCTAAATTTGGTGAGCCCTTAGTTGACCTGTGCCTTAGATTGAAATACAGCTAACTTTCTGAAATACCGTATTGCAGATGGGAATTTTTTGAACAAAATTAACGATTAGTGTAACGCTGCACCAATTACTCTGATCATTCAGAAAAGGAAGTTTTGTAACTCTTTTTTCAATGAAGGTAAACTATTGCAGAATTTTTGCTTTAGGCCTAGGTTTATTGTCAAGGTTAGAAAAACCAAAAACGTCAATAATTTTGAATACAGTTCCGACTTTTAATTAACTAATTAGCAATAAAATCTCTAGTTAATATTTAAAGGTACATGCATCCATGTTGGCTTTCCTGTATGACTCGGTCTTTCGACAATAGTTCAAATGTATGTAAATGTTACTAACAAATTTATTTTCTCATTTTTTTCCGTTCATACGAGATGATTTTGCAACATTAACTCCAACCTGTGCAAATGTTGCAAACACGTTTCATGGGTCGTACGACATACTGGAAGGATTTATGTCCCTTTAAACGACCAACCTCACAATACTGGATGCTCCAATAACAAAACCAAAATAGCATCGAGCAGCTTTCAAGGTTACTTCTTCAAAACAATATGAAGATCAAAATTACGTTTGCAGGTAGTATACTTGGTATGCAACTGATCAACCACCTAGATCAAATGAACCAAAAAAATTAAAAGTTAAATCAAACTCACCAACAGGTGAAAACTTAGCATGGTCTTTGCCAAGGCCCTTTACACAATGGAAGACGGCATCTATTTCATGTCCTGGGCGAAGTTTTGCTATGAGTATATCATCGTGGACTGATCTTATGTCCTTTTCACTGTGCTGCAAACAAGATATAAGGGAACCGTTGGAACATATACGTATATCGTACAAAAAACTCCCATCGAACGTAAGCTAAAGTTTAAAAAAAATATCAAAACTCGGTCAGTAATAAAAGGAATGACTGAGGTGTTATGTTGGACAGTATTTTTTTAAAGAATTGGCAAACAAAGGCATGTTAGTATTTTGCATCACTTATATTTGTTGTGTTAGTGGCTGAAACAACACTAGAATACTTCCAACATCCTGCAGTGGTATCTACAGGGAAGAGAACAGATTCCGACTAAAAAAAAAAAATAATACCTGACAAATTTACTGACTAAACTTCTAATAGTTTTTTTTCCCCCGATTGAAGCACTTTCCCAGATTTCAAATCCATACGAAACCTGGTTTAACTAAGTTTTCAGTGCTAACACACCATTGTATGTCACTAACTAGGCAGCGGATGTGCCGGCATGCAGCATCGTCTAAACAGTAGGATTGCTTAGTAGAAGCTCCTTGTCCAAGCCTCACTATCACAACCGATGGTCCAGGCCATCTCATCCCTCAGGGATGATGATTCCATCAAGACAAGTGGGACTGCTCTCATGGACTTGTTCACGACCGTAGAGTTTTGGCAGCCACCGGAGAAGCGGGCATCTACAGAGAGCTCCACTACAGCATTAGTAATGCTGCATCTGAGCAGATCACGTTCAAACAGGATAGACTATTCAATGATGGCCTTATCACAGAAGAACACGTTAAAGAATTGACTGCGCCTGCCACGTCACGTTGTCTGTAATCTTCGCACAGGTCAAATCGCAGAAAGGGGGATACCCCTGCGGTTTATCACCTCCGCCAAGGGAGCCCCTGTCAAGAGAGTGGATTGGGAACCTACCAAGAGACTCCGGAAATATATCTGGGGAATGTGCTCACTTTGCAACACCGAACAGCTGCTGGATAGCATCTAGGAACTGTGTCTAACGGCGGACCAACGTCTCATGTCATATGACGCAGAAGCACTCTTCCCAAGCCTCCCCCACGTGCTCATTATGTAAATGTTTCATAAGTCTGCAGTTAAGTTGGAATCAGTGGACCAGAACATGAGGTGGATAGTGAAATGCTGAAAACTGTGCTGTCATCGATTTATGTACGCTTCGGAGAGCAAACGTTCCTCCAAGAAGCAGGCACCCCGATGGGACACTTTTGTTCGCTCCTGTTGGCCGGACTTGTCCATGGATGCGTGGATGAATATGTGACGAACTTGTTTCCGGATATCATTTTGTAGAACCACTTTGTAGATGACGTCCTGGCAGTGACCCTCAAGGGGGAGACACAAGCCATCTACCAGGCTTTGAATGAATGGCACCTTTTCATTCAATTGACCAGAGAAGAGGAAAAGAAAGGGAGTCTGCCTTTCCTAGATGTCTTGATACCAGAGGAAGGTGGAGCATTAAGTAAGAGCCAAACCAAACACTGTGCCCTACAGGTAGGGGCCTGCCGTACCATTCAGGCCACCGCAGGAGTCAACTGAAAGCCATCGTATGCAACGAGCTGTTGTGGATAATCGATCATTCCTCTGACCAAAAGACGGCCTAGAAATTTCGTGCCCAGGTGAAGACAACCTTTTTTCCTACGAGGATTCCCCTTACACCGTGTCAACACAAACACAAGGAAGGCTTGGCACAGATCCAATGGAAAAAAAAGTAGCTAGAACAGCGGGCAAGACTGAGAAATCTGATGACGGACCAGTGGAGATGCTGAGTATGTACCAGGATGTAGCAGGGATTGCAACTTACCTTTACGGAAAAGGGAGTAAAGTGCTTCTTGCAATTCCCTACCAACCTCAAAGTGATGTTGTGGAAACCACTAACGAAGAAAGCCGAACCTGCTGAGGCCCCCCCCCCCCCCTCCGGAACCCTTTCCTCAGGTTCTTCAACACACACATCGTTACCCCACCCGCCACAGGAGCAGAATCCCACTTGAGGCACCGATAGTGAGAACTCCGTCTCCCCCACCCCCTTGACCTGCAATTCACTTGCCTCCACATCTGGGCGAAAGAAGAGGTGTGGTCTACTGTGGCCCATGCAGCCAATGTAACGCAATCTACATTTGGCGAGACCAAAAGAGGATTGGGGAACACATTGCAGCAGTACAGAGGGGAGACAATCTTAACCGCAATCTCGAGTCGCGTCGTAGTCGCTTGCTATTTCCATAACGATCGATGCACGTCGGACAACGTAAATAATGTAAATCTTGTAAATAAGCTTCTTGTGGTGGCCTGATGAAGACAGGAGGTCTATATTTTTTTCCATCTTTAGTCAATGCAGCCTGTCAAAAATTCTCAAATTGGTAGGATTTGTTTATTTTGAATTTGAGCGTGATTACGTGTCTTGGGAATTTTTCCAACATTCAAAGTATGATGGTTCATTTATTCATCGGGAAGAACTGTCCTCAAAATGAGCATGCTTTAAATGCTCATCAAACTTAGAACCGAAAAATCAAGAATTCGAACAAAAATTTGCGTGGAAAGCAGAGGTAAAGCTTGCAATGCTATGAGAAAGGTAGCAAGAGCGGTTCTTTTGGTTTGAAGGGACCCTGAAGGCTTTCGGCGCCAAAGGTTAACCAGTTCTGTTGCGGGAAGGAGCTTTTTCGGTATCGCTTCAACTACCACTTTCAAAGCTTCTGCCTTTTGGAGAAACTGCGGTGAGAAGAATGGCGTCTTTCGGTTAAACGATGGTGGCTTTCGAACCTTGAAAAGGTGATTTTTGGCATGGCGGTGAGGGGAAGGAGACCGGGAATTACGGAAATGTGCGTGCAGGTTAGGAGACCAAGAGCAGCTTTTGGCTGGAGAACCCCATCCCGCGCAGACTGGCGACGATGTTTTTTGGGCGGGGAAGAAAGTAGGTGAAGGCCAGGGCTTGGAGGAAAGGCCACGGATGGAGTTAACGTCGATTTAATCTTGAGTATACGTTTGTCCTGCCAAGAGCCTCCGACTTTGTGGATTAAAATTGCGTTTGGGTCTTTCAAAGGGCTCATTAATTTCCTGTTTGACAAAGACTGTTTACGTTGCTTTTCTTTGGTTTGTCTTTCTGAGATTTTTTCTAGACTTTCAGCTTCAGTTTTGAGTAAGTTGCTTTCATCGTGCGAAGCTCAGCTTGAAGCAAGAGAGTGTCAGGTGGAGGCGAAGGTTGTCCAGATTGAACGGGAGATGCAGAGTCAAGTGCATCGGTTGTAGGCTTAACCGGCAATTAGGAAATCCGAAAGTCCTTTGGTGGTGAGCGGTCTTTCAGTAGAGAGGAGCGACTTTCGGGGCTCGAGGTGGCCGCATCAGGAGAGGATGCCACATAAAGATCTTTTAGGATGATCGCGGTGTGATAACCGGTGTTGAGGTGAAATACCAGAACGGTACAGGGAAGGGCGAAGGCTGGTTGACAACAACAGCAGGGTCAGTAGCTGATGAGGGAGCCGAAGCAACCGGTCTTGGAGAGGGACTCTTTCAGGACGGAGTCTTCGACATGTCCATTAAATTCGACATAGCGACGAAAGTCTTTTGGGAAGTGGGGGAAAAAAAGACATGCGATGTGAACACGACAACATCTAAAGAAGATGGCCACTTTCACCTTTCAGCTGGGAGGGAAGCGCGCATGTGCACTTCGGGCTTACGGGCTGGCAGGATTTAGTTAATTTTTAACTCTAGGGCAACCGCATTCTGAGAACAGATGCTAAATTGTAGATTTTCGCATGCAATACAAAGGAGGTTTAACGGATACTGGTGCAACCCTGCTAGTTTCATTTGCTCCATGGATTATACCCACTAATTCCTGTTTTTCCTTTCTGTATGTAATACCTAAACAACCTTACACTAGTGTACATACTGTAGATGATTGATGTCCTAATGGAACCCACTTCAAATCTTTCGAGTATACTGTAACAAATGAAGCATACAATTTAACTTAAAAAAACTGGACTGCAAAACAAACTCCAACAAAACTACTTCTATTTCTACAATGGGGTGTGAGAAGAAGAATTTGAATTCGAGCCAAGTCAAGTTTGCAGAAAAATGTAAAGAATCGAGTCGAGTTTTGAGTATTTATTGAACATAGTTTTCGTTTGAAAGTTCTTTTTGAGTGGTCAGGATAATAACAATTGGTTTACAAAGGTTTACCAGTTTTAACCCTTTAAGCAGTACGAATGTATATACCATTATTCTCTCGTATTTAAACCGCACATTTTATTTTTGGGTCAGAAAAGCAACATGTGGTTTATGTGAGGATACTACGACAATTTTGCTAAGTGGTGACTGATTTTGACATTCAAATACATTATTTCCACAGTTTTTTTTGCCAACTTTCCAATGGTGCAGACCTGGAGTCACTAATTACAACCATTCTGAAGTTATATGTAAAAAAATAAAAAACATTTAATTTTCACTTTTAAACAAACATGGACTCCAAAAGGATAAAAAAATTATTGCTCACTAGTCATTTTAACAAGACTAACACATAGCTAAACTGTGCGTATCTCTTCATTAATTAGTATCAACATTTTCACATCTGTCATGTCAAATATTTTGTATAGAAATTGTGTGGCTTGCATGCATTTTTTGTTTGTTTGGATAAGGTCTTTTTGGGAGGCGGCGGCTTATATGTGAGAAAACACAATATCGCAAAGAGTTGTCCCAGGTGGAGTACAGATGTATTAATACATTCAATTTGTGACTAGGCCAAGCAAGGCGGTAGTAACATCATCTATTAAGTTTGTTGAATTTTCTGTTTGCATAAAAAGTTCTAAGTTCACATTGCAGCTAATGCTTAATAAACAATTATTTTTTCACTTTTAGTTATAACAAAAACTCACTCTACGGGTTTAACAATTTGTTTTAACTCACTGCTCAAAAGGTTAATGGTATAATTTGAAAAACGGTTTGTGCTACCAACTTAACCAATGCCACAGGAAAGATTTGGTCAAAGCAATCAATTCGGTTTATTTGAAAGTCAAGATCGTTCAACAATTAGGAAAACTATAGCATTTTCACCAGAATTTAATTATTGAGTCGAGATGCTAGACTACGAGCAGAGTACAAATCCCATACTCGCCTCGGCTCGAATTTTTGAGTTATGGCAACATATTTAACTTCTGCACATAAAAGACTAACCAAGATGGTTACGGTACAATTCGTCAGGTTCTGTTGCATCTTTGGGAGCTTGTGGATTCTTTGTGCATCTTACTTTCAACCGAAATTCTAAAGTATCTTCAGGAGTTCCATTTTCATCTTCTACAAATAAAATTCCACAAAATTGAATCCACACATCATACTTATTAATGCAAAAAAAAAAAAAATACCTCATTTCACAGGAGTTTAAAAAGGAAGTCGTAGTCGAAGTTGTGGAATTAGTATTGGCAATTTTCGCCAAAAATATCGATAAATAACGAATCATTCGAGATAACGACGCACGGTTTGCGGTATTGGTAAGTGATTTGGTTTCCAATTTAAAATTTTTTTATTACAATAATTATTGGACTTTCAACGAAACTACACCTCAATGTGATAATTAATAAAAAATTGGCAATAACATTTTTAATATTGATACCAGTATTGACAAAATTTAATAACTGTATCAGTAAAGTTGGTCAATGGGCAAATTTTCGGTGAGTTCACTTGTATGGTTACATGTTATCATATAACCATGAGCTCTTAACAAACACAACTTTCAGGCATTAACGCTCCCACAATTAGTACATTATGGTCTACAGGAGGAAAACATAAAGAAACTTGAAGTTCACGCAACTCCATAATATACTAATTGCTGGTGGACAGTTGTTGTGTTTGTTAATGCCTGAGAAGGTGACAGGATAACATGTAACCATACCAGTAAATTAACCAAAAATTTGCCTCTTGTGCAACATTTAAGTTGAATGTTTTCAAGCTTTTGGACATGAGAAGATGAACGTAAGTAACATTACCGTAAATCGTGGATTAAACGCCCATGGGCTTATGCAGTTAATTTGGAAAAAAAAGGGTGTGGGCTTTAAATCAAGCATTATCAATTTTTTAACCTTTCTGGACATCTAGTACAGAAATTCGAAGTTCTGAAAGACCAATTTTTATATCCTATTAATTGCTGTGAAGAAGGGAGGCGGCTTAGGTGAGAGATGCCCAGGCCTTGTGCAGGTGCTAGGAGCTAAAGGAAGAGTCCACTATTACTACAGGTAGAGAGAAGGGATCAGTAAACATAGCAAGCAGTACTATCTTTATTGACATCATATAACTTTTACGTAAGTTTTTGTAGAAAAACGATAATTTGAGGGGTGGGCTTTAGCTTCAACTGGGCTTTTAATACACGATTTAAGGTAAGAAAAAACAAAGTAGTCTCTTCCTTGCAATTTTCAAGGTAAAATTGGTACCGGTATGGTATTAATCAGTAGATTTTTTTTCAATAAAATTCACAGATCCCGGACCCCAAACGATAATCATAAAATCAGAGAATTTTGGTTCGGTTTCGTACAACCTCAGCCAAAGAGTTAAGCCCCACCCCCACCAACATAAAACTGATTGAACAATAATGTTCCAATTATTCACAAGAGTTAGTTTGAGTATTATATTTAAAATGAGCTTGTCCTAACTTACCTTCTTGTCTGTATTCAAAGAAACGGAAATCAGCCTTTATAGGTATCAAGCCAAACCTATGTGCCAAAACTTCATCTTGTATTATGGAAGTGTTGTTATGCATAAATACCTTTTCAATTGCCATACTGGGAACCTAAATAAAGCCATAGCAAAAAATAAAAATAAAACATTCAGTAACCGAAGAGTTTCCAAGCTCTAGAAGGAAATAATATTCCTAATTTTGCAGTCCTACCATCAATCATTACCAGCCAAAACCACCAAGCCAATCCATAAAAACTCATCGCTACTGGAGGTAGTTTTGGTGCCTCACGTGACGTCTTGCATGTTATTTGTTCTTTCATCAACCATTCACACCTTTCAAAACTAAAATCAACCCGCCTTTAAGTAATTAACAAAAAATAACAGCTGAAGCAGCCGGCAGTCTGGGCGCACGTCTATGTTCACTATAGTTAAAATCACTTTCTGCTGCCACTTTTAACACTTAAAGGCCTAAGCCACTAAATGATGTTGAAAGTACCTTATGAAAAATAGTTTGCAGTTCAAAGCGGTGTTGCCATGAATGTATTGTGTCATTAACTTAACATGAATAAACAGTTCTCTTTCAAAATCCGCGAACCCACGAATGGCTTACTCAATCACGATCATGTGCCAGCTTAAAAATGCAAGGATGAAAGAGCAGACGATGGACAATTAGCGAGAATAAAGCAATGCCCATAACAGCTGTTGGCCAGAAGAGCCTAACAAGTATCACATCTATCATACACACTGGAAATAGAAAATCACTAGAAAAAGACAACTTATGCCTAATCTGTCCCGCAAAATTAAAAAGCAAACAGATAAGGCTATGCAAAGTTAATTGTTTGGTTTACAGGCACGTGCGGATGCCTTCAATTATCTCGTGGTCAAAATTTTTTATTTGAATCTTGGTCCACCCGCTAACAAATCATATTTCTGCCAAATCTTGTAACGGATTTTCACATTCCAATACACCATTTTAACCGGCTCGTAATGAGCTTTTCAATGGTGCTAATTTCAAACCGCTAGCTTAAAACAGTAAAAAGTTATGTGGCAAAAACTTAAAAAAAAAAAACAATGAATACTAGATGACAAATGCAGGTCACTTATTAACAAATTTTTTTAAGGCTAACTACATACCCTTTTAGTTGATTTGAGTTGAGCTAGGTACATGTAGATGAAATGTGGTCTGTTACGTAAAATAAAATGCCGGGTTGCCTGGTGCTTCAATTTGCAACCTCGCTTGTAAACCAAATAATTTTTTGTGAGTGGCCTAAGTTTGTTTGTAGTAACTTCTACCTAAATGTAGAATGTAAGATGTTTATGGGTACACAGCAAGCCACAGAAGCTTGTGGACATTTGTTTGAAACATTTGTTGACTGACTTGTTTCAAAACTAGTTAAGTACCAGTCTTGGTGCCATTGTTAAAGTTAGCTAAATGACAAAGAAACACGTTACGGGAAGCTATGGTGTTCGAAAAAGAGGGCAAAATCTCTAAGCTTTTCCGTTGCAGTTTAGAAGTGCAGATGGGCAACACCGAAGGGGTTTGGAAGCCATTACACCGTACATTAATTCACAGTATCATGTCTACTTACACATAATGTTGCTTACTCCCAAAAGCATATGAATTTGAACCACCACCCACCTCAGAAATTAGTATCCTTCGGAAAGCATTAACAATCGATGCGTCAACTCCAATCACATCAAATTCCATTTCCATCTCACCCATGTTGATGACCTGTATTTTAAATTTCTGCCAAACAAAAAGAAAAAAAGTATACAGAAGCCAATTACTACCGGTATAATGCTTCAAGTCACAATAAAACAAATGCAAACCACTACAACACTGGATGAGTGTTAAATCACCCGATAGGCAACTGAACTGATCAAATATGTAAGAAGCCGTACACAAATGATGTCGCACACATTTTTTTTAAGTTCGTCTTTTCCCTCATTACGCTTTCTCACAACCTTTGCAACCCCACCTAGTGTTAGGTTAAATATTATTCGCAAAATATTTAGCCTACCTAGCAGACACATGTTGTCAATGCTGTGTCGGCACTCATCCAAAACTCGGCTGACCCACGGCTGCAAGCTTTTACCGCTGTCAGGTCGATACTCTCAACGGATGGCCATATGTAACAGCAACATCTTGGCTTGATTATTTAGCAGCCAGGTAATCTAATCCCTTATCACAAAGCCTATCATTATCTTACAGACCAAACATCTTTTCACAATGACATCGTGTTTACAGCATGTGCAACAATGGAGTGCTGTCTCACTGTAGCCTAGGCACGAACCACAAAATGGTTTGCACCAATTCCCAACACCTAAAAAATGATGCCACAAATGCCTAATTCCCCCCACCCCCTTCTTTACTGGTATGAAGAGGGAAACAATGTGGGAAAATTCTAAATCTGGTTGTGAAATTAAATGTTGTCCAAAATGTATGAAGACCTTTTATTTGCTCTTTGCTCCAATTTTCTGTAATTCCAAACAATATTATGTGTGACGACACGTATTTAATTACCCCCTCCCCCTTTGCCCAAAACTGTCACTCCGTGAATCCCCCACGCTCCACTCCTGCCTGACATCATTTGTGTATGCCCTAAGAAATGGACTAATCCACAAATTGACTTTCAAATATCAATTATCATCATCAGTTGTTCTCCAGCAAAAAAATTGACCAATACAAGTCAACATTTTATTTTACTCGTGCCTCTGCTTAAGAGTTAGTGTAAACCTTGTCTGACTTGAAGTCCAATGAGAACCCTTTTTTTTTTAGAATTTAGTTCCAAACGACAAGTATGGGCAGTTACGGTACTGCAACACTAACAGGTTCTCTTAATGTCTGTACAAAGTTTAATCCCTCTGACCATGTTTAGTACCTCCATCAGGCTTCCTTCTGTCAAATGTTCATCGCCTAACTAAGCAAAACAAATGGATATGGGCGACATGGGACTGAGGGAACAATTCCAATCACATAGCCTGTTTTCACAGTACAACTACTATAACATCAGTTATTATTATTCAATCTTTGGATTATTGTAATTTGTAACCCATTCTAAAACAGGTGAACTAACTTGGTCGCAACCATAACATATTGTCATACAGGATCAGTGTGAGATTATACCTGTGAGGGAAGAGCAGTTTTCCATGGTGGTGGTATGCACCTATATTTTTGATCATCGCTCCTCTCCTCTTCCACTCCGCCCCTCCTTCCCTTACTTTTTTCATTCTTGCCCCTCCTTCACTTTTAATTTTTGCATTGAATCCTCAACAATTTTTTTCCTGGATCGTTTCATTTTTATTCTCAACTACGAAACAATTTTTTGTTGATTCAACCTACCTCACATTACCCATAAACCACAACCAGAAACAAAAAGAAAATTCACTAAATTTTTGGTGTAATTAACAAACAATCTATGTAAAAAACAGTCCTGATGTCTCATGTTCACCTTCATCAGAGTAAGGGGACACACAAAATCGTTCGACGATCACATCACTTCAGCATAGTTGGAGAGCACAAGCAGTTTTGAAATTCGTGCCAACACCACTGACACGCTATAAATTCCAAAGGAGTGGAGCATCGCTGATGAACATTGACCGCACGGCCCTAACTGTCATTATGCCACCTCCAAGTGGTGTCGCAGGTGCAAGTCCAGCATTTTCCAACGTGTACCAGGTGCTGGTTGCTAGGCTTCTTCAAGCCTGGCGTGAAAACAGACTCTATAGAAATCAGTGGTGTTGGGGTTAATTTCAAAACTGCTTGCTCGCTCCAACTATGTTTAAGTGATGTGATCGTCGGACGTTTTTGTATTCTCCTTACTCTGATGGAGGTGAAAGTGAGACAATAGAGCTATGTTTTTTTTACACTGACGGTTTGTTAATTTCACCAAACATTGGTGAACTTTGGTGAACTTCGTTTTGTCCCCGAGTGTGGTTTTCGTGTACTGTGAGGTACATTGGTTCGTCATTGCCACAGTACGCACCGGTTTTCTCCGTTTTCGTTGACTGATAATGTTTCTCGTGAAACTGAATTGTTGATCCTCAATACTGTTGTATTCTTTGTTTGTACAATGCAGGTTGCGAAATCTGTGCTATTACAATTAACATACACCAAAAAAGGTATATAACAATAGGTTTTAACAAAATTGGATTCTAACAAAATCTGATAGATTTTCCTAAAATTTCACGCCAAAAATATATCAGATTTTTTATCTGAAAAAAATAAAAAATGACACTCTCCGAGTTGTATTTGGTCAGCATTACAACCTTTATACCAAATTTGGTTCAGTAGTTTTGGTGTATTACAAAGAAACCTCAAATGGGTCACTGCATAAGGATCAGATGAACTCATGCTTACGCTTTTTTCCAATTGTTTAAAACATTGTCGAGTGCACATTTTCGACTAACAATGGGCAACCACGATCTTATTGTGGTGCCCTGACAAGTCAGTCTTCCTCTGGCGTTCAGTTTTCAATGTTATATCCTGAGGAAGACTAACGCGTCTGGGCACCACAATAAGATCGTGAGTGCCCATTGTTAGTTGAAAATTTGCATTAGACAGTGTCAAACAACTGGAAAAAGCATACGCATGAGTTCATCTGATCATCATATCCAAAGTAAACACAAACACTCGATCTTCAATTACATAAGGTGCTACCTTCCAATAATGAGTCACTTTACCTCTTTGAATTTGGCTTCGTTCCAGCTGTCATCGTATCCAATGTAGTTGCCTGGGAAATCTGTACTTTGTGCCTTGAGAAAAGAAATGTTTTTGGTCACGGTGAAGATAAAAAAAAAAGAAAAACCTCCGGTTTGGTTTAATCTAAAATTTTAATGATACTATATCTATAGCCTAGTGAACAGATCTTGCTGAACTAACATCTAGTGTCAGAACATGAGCTCGGTAAACAAATAAAAATCGCAATGCTGTAACTGGTATGATTACGACGTAGGGATGTGCCTATTATCGGATTCATATCGGTATTGCCAGTTATCGGAGACAATTCCGATATATCGGTACCGCCGATGTCCACCTCAGATGTGCCGATACACCGTATTGGATCAAATATACGCCGCACTTTTTTTCGATGTATACGGAAACGGCCATAACTTCGCTAAATATTGACCGATTTTGGCGTTCAAATATGTCACCATTTTAACCCTTTTTTTGCCAGCTTTCCAATGGTGCAAACCACAAGTCGTTAGGTCCACCCGTTTTGAAGTTATGTATTAAAAATTATTTAACTTACGGTTTTAAACAAACGATGCCTGCAAACAGATATGAAAAACTGCTGCTTACTGGTATTTTAGGGCTAATATATGATAAAGTGCTCGACTGTTCATTACGGTAATTAATATCAACATTTTCACATATTTAGATTTTTACATCTTTACAATTGTGTAGAAAATGTTTGGCTGCATACACTTTTTTGTGGAATAAAGTCTGAGGAAAATGACTGCAGGGAAAAAGAGCTTTGTATTACAATTTTTTTTTAATTTTCTTTACTATCTTTATGAGGCTATGTTAAATACAAGTTTTTTTTTCTTGTAGTATATCGGCAGCATAAACTGTAACACACTTTCATTTTTTGCAAAATAATCATTATTTAATGTTATATCGGCAGTTATCGGTATTCCGTTTTGACAGTAATCGGTGTCGGTATATCGGCACATCCCTAGTAACTAGTACGAAGACCATAATCCAAACAAAACTAGTTACGCATTAGGAGTTTTCGTTTTAACAGAAACACAACAAAAAGTACATCAGGATGGCATTCAAAAGCTCATGACGAAATTCCCTGATTTTTCCAGGTCAATACTAACAGTTTCCCGGATTTATTATTTTTTTTTTTTTTGGTCGAAGGAAGGTGCAGTACAAGCTAAGAAAATTTTTTTTTCGCATTTCACTCAAATCGGAATAACTATATCTTTGCTTTGGTAAATCAAAAATTGAACTGCCTAACTACTATTGGTAATGAGCAGGAAAAGGCCGCAATCTGAACAAAACTAGTAACTCAGCACTTAACGTCCTACATTACTTAGGTCTAAGGACTAAAGGATCGTTTACATTGAAGTGTACAACTCATGATTTATGAAAATACTCGAACTTCAAATAATGACTCACAACTAATTTACGTTGCTGCAAAGTTTCGATAGTCAACACCCGTTGTTATGTGTTCAAACGCCGACTATCTTCATCTGGCTTCCTGCGTTCTGGACACTCTACTGCATCGGATCGGTCGTTGACCAAAATTTGACCAGCATTTAAGAGCTCTTGAATCACTGGCAATCAAGCACCATGAAAACAAGGGAGTTAAACTTAAATATTTACAACCACCTTCACACCCTTTCATCCACCATCTCGTACACCCAAAACTCGCCCTCCAATGGCACAAATCCCTCCAGGTGACAACAGCGCCAGCTAATAAAGATCAGTGGTCATGCGCGTGATTTTCAAAAACAAACAACGACCGATCCGATGCAGTAGAGTGTCCAGAACACAGGAAGCCAGATGAAGATAGTCGGCGTTTGAACACATAACAACGGGTATTTAATTGACTATCGAAAATTTGCAGCAACGTAAATTAGTTGTCAGTCATTATTGAAGTTCGAGTATTTTCATAAATCATAGGTCTAAGGAGTTTTTGCTTTATCAGAAATGAAGTTTTAACTGAAATAAAATGAAGATTTTACAAGTAAAAAATAAATCTGAATTAGCCTATCTATTCTTTACAGGTGAAAGATTTTCTGGAAAATGTTCAAATTCCCTGATTTTTGGTAAATATTTTTCAAATTCCCTGAGTTTTCCCGGTTTTCCAGGTAGAACGTCACCATGTACATGATAGTTTTAAATGTAATATGAATAGTTATTCTTTTAGGCAACGAAATGACTTTCCAGAAAATGTTGCAAAACAAATTCACTGATTTTTTTACCGACTTTTCCAGACTTACAAAATTCCCTGAATTGTCCCAGTGTTCCAGGTAGCCTAGCGCCACCCTGTTTTTACTCGCTGGTAATGTCAGTAAGTGAATACAATTTGTGTGTTTATCAGTTTCTGTTTTAGTTGATTTCATGCGAATGTTTATTTATGTGTGTATTTTAAATTTTTAAATTTTGTATGCATTTTATTGTTTACGGAGTTTGTTTTGTTAAGTGTTTGTGCGTTTACGTTTAGTTCTTGAGCATGTTATGTTTGTTTGATTACTGAGGTACAAGTATGCATGTGAATGTCGGTCGATATTTCACAATCCTTGTTCCCTGGAATTGGAGTTCAAATTTTATTATTGTTCGTTGCGTTCCAGTGATCTAATAACCCGCCTTTAATTTGTGTAGGCTACTTTCTGTGGGTTCCATGTGGATATGAGCTCTAATGTTTTTTTTTTCTAAGCGGCGAAGCCATTTTTTGTTCAGTTAATTTTTTTTTCCCGTCTGGCCGGCGCCAGAATTATTTCGTGCCGAACCCCGTGGCTCGCATCACTCGTGGTGCCGGGAGAACAGGGAAAACCACACAAAGCTTGCACTGCATGTTGAGCCTTTTCCATTTAAAGGAGTCCACTTATGTAGACACTGGGCAGGAAGGGGTAAAACGTTCTTTTCGCACTTAGGGTTGTAAAAAGGCCAAAAACTGGGAGGCAAAAGTACTAAACATAACATGTAAACAACAGCAAACACTACCATCCCCGTGAAAACATGGTGGCCGTAACAGTAACAAATTCAACCAAAATTTACAACGTCCAAACTTAACACAGGCTGAAATCCACGATTTGCGTGAAGCAGCCCAGATTTTGTTTAACGAGCAAAATACAGTAATTTTGCTTACGTGCAAAATGTCATGCTCTCGCAGCACAACACGTGTTCGCCTTTCCGTAATGGTATCCATCTTGGATTTGAATGAACCGGAAGTTATTGCTAGAGAACCGGAAGTACAATATCGCGATGACCGGAAGTTAGTTTGGTATTCTAGTTCCGGTTTGTGGAGGAGGCGGAGTTTTAGTAGGAGGTGCCCTTTCTTTTCTTGTTGTGTAGACGTTATGGTAAGATGTCCTGTTGAATTCGCTGGTGAAATATTAGCTGAAAACCTTTGCTTTAAGACTTGTAATGCGTTTAAAAATTGTGGAAGTGTGCCTGTTGAACCCCGAAATTATGCTATAACTGCTATTGACATTCATGGATTCGTGTTCTTTCCACAAATGTGCGATTTTTATGTCGTTTTTCGTTTCATCTTGCCTAATTCCATAGTAAATCGTTTGAGCCTACGAACGAACCGTAATATTACTGCGAAATAATTATGAATATCAGATATACGTGTACAACGTTGCTTGTAAAACTAATAAAACCGTGCTTGCTACGACTCGGTTAGATAAAACAGCAGTAAATAATAACGATTATAGAGGCCGGGCATATTCGTAAACCATGGTGTGCGAGTTGTTAATCCAAGATAAAACCTTAGCAAATTAATATGTAGACGTTGTCGCCAACATGATGAAAAAGAATTGAGGTGACATTTTCAATGAGTGGTCACTGGGCTGGGGGTGACCACTCCCACCCAGCTGGGGTTGATAACTGTGGCTTAAAGGTCGTGCTCGTGTCGATTGTGACATGTAAAACATCCTAAGAGTTGTTGACAAAAATACAGTTCCTGACTGGCTCAATTCTTATGACCGGGCTCATAATATTTTAGCCCACCAAATTTACATTTGGGCTCACTAAATTAAAAAAAAAAATGGTCCACCAAATTAGTTTTTCCATAAATGTACAGGCACCCCCCTTTACAGCATTCACTTGAATCGGTTTACAGGATTCAACACATGAGGATTGCAATGAATAAAAAAAAGAGGTGGTGCTGGCCCACCGGGCGATCGCACTCCAGTCCCCCCTCCCCCTTCCCAGTACGGGCCTGCAAAAATATGATCCCTACAGTTGAAAAGCTGGTTAAATTCCAATATTCCCTTATTCCTTAACGAGAAATACCTCCAAAATTGGATTGGAGCGTTAAATTGTAAGCCTTTATTTTTTATTATTACAATAGCCTAACCAATCTCTTCTTGCAAATCCAATGTGAAATGTGGCCAGTTGTGTTCGACCGCTGGCTGAAGTTTGCCAATGGGCCAATACCGAAGAAAGGCCGATGGAGAAAAACATCATCGGCCCATCACGGTTGTATTACCGATGGTTGATCACATAACATTAAACTTTAGTTTAAATTCATATACTAAATACCGATGTTCCGGTCGACACTTGGACTGATGCCACGGTTTGTTTACTTTGGCTGCTCGTCATAGTGACTCACCAATAATTATGCACCGCCAAAAGAGATCCAGTTTCTTCTAAACTAGCAAATTTTAGATAGTTTTTACTAACTGTCTTCATCAGGCATGAGCTACGAGACACAGGCACCAACTGTCTTCTCACACAGGGTATGTGAGAAGACAGTTGGTGCGTGTTTCTCGTAGCTCATGCTTGGTGAAGATAGTTCAAATTTTTCCAGTTAATTGTTCCTCTCTCCGTCGGTCGAGCAGACTGACCAATTTTGGTTAATTCTCGTTAAACAAAAAACAAAACGGTGTTTCCGCACTGGTTGCATTGCACAGCCAATTCTCTGATCGAACAAGATGGGATGCTAACACCAGGAGTCGACCACAGGATTATTTCTGAGTCTACCTTCAGGCCACTATTCCAGTGCACAGTAATGGATGGATATGTGGAAACTGAAATGGTTATCAACTATTTATACTTCGATTTTTTTGGAGAGGGGGGCGCTACTAAAAAAAAACGGCCCTTCAAAGCGGAGACCAAAAAATTTTTAGGGCGGTTTAGAAAGGGACTACAAAATTTTGGAAGGGCTCCACCACAAACGTCCAACCTTCCCCCCGCTCACAAATTCTCACAACAAGGTGACGCAAAACCATAAAGTTTGTGCTAGTCACTTGCATACGAATTTTCAGTGGTCAATTTTCTGCCAACTTGTTCAGACCAAGCCCAGAGTTCTGCACAACAACTACAACAAACGTCAACGGAAAATACTCAAATTTAATCCAGATTTAACTTTAATAATAAAATTAAGTAACTGACTGACATTATGTTGTACGTTGACTACGTAGACCTGATGTAAGTTTTACATAGAGCAGAAATGCTACTTTTAAAACCGCCTCATTGTGTAGTCGGCTGCTTACTCCTGGATCGGTTATGTGTCAGAGCTAAGAGCGAGAAGCTCCATGCAGCTAGGGATGGACCGGTCTCAACTATGAGGCAGCAATTAGTTCCCGGTCGGATTTGCACGTTAAACTTAAAATTCAGCATTAACACAGACAATGGTATCAAACACATTTGGCTGTTTTAATAGCATTACTTTAAGTAAATATTAGGGATGGGTCGGTAACCGAAACCAGTTTGGATTTTGTGTCGTTTTTTCGTACGGTGTTCGAAAAATTGATTTGTTTTTCTAATTTTTTTTTAATAATTGTCATTTTCTACGTATAAAAATGACAGCAAAACTCCTAATCATTAAAAAGAAAATAGTAGAGGAAAATGATGCCACAGCTAGTACCATGGTCTATGACATTGCTGAAAGTGAAAGCAAGAGTTAGAAGCTAGTAATAGTACTGAAACGAAAAAAAACTAGAAATAACTGGTTAAGGTGGATGGTGGCAAAAATCGAAATCGCGGTTTTGTGAGCGTAAAAACCGAAACCGGAGCCGAAGTCAACAAAATGAAACCGACCCATCCCTAGTAAATATGATTCGGTAATCCATTGTCCAAATGAATCCATCAGCCGATGAGTGAAATTTGGCGAACGATCGGCGAGCCGATGCACAAGTCTAACAATAATGGCCAGTTTCTGTTGTAAAGATTGATATGTATCCGATGTACTGCAGTTATAAATAAAGACTAAGTTTCCACCATAGAGTTATGGTTAGATATGTGAAATGATGTCTTTTGTCTGACCAGGAGAAAGTAGGTAATTTAGGGATGCGTTTAGGAGGTGGCCGTGCCCTGAATGACCAAGGCGGTGGGTGGGGATCCCCACCCTGGTCGTTCCTGTGGCCTGAAAATCATCCCCTGTCTTCTCTTAACATGACGTAAAACTCAGGGCCGGCGGATCGGGTCCGGCGGTCCGGCAAGAACCGTACCACTTTTTTTCGCAGCGCCAAGCGAAAGCCTTGATGCAGTGGCAGGCGAAGTGAAAGGCTTACTTTGAAACGAAACAGCACGTGCGGTGCGATATAGAAATGTGTCCAAGGATTTTTTATTTGTTTAAACAATTTTGACATTGATTGCCCACCATCATCTTGTGGCATTGTGCTTTCTTCTTCAACTAAACGAATTTGTCTTTGGATCAGACCAAAATGTTGGGGAAGTTTGTGTAAGTGATAGCCTATTGAATCAATCAGCACAATGCAGTATTGCAGTTGCCAAAAAATGTAAGTATTGGCTTACTAAATATAATGAAAATTGGATTTTGATTTTAATTTGCTGCTCATTACTTTTTTTTATGGGTGGGGGGGGGGGGAGGCGATAGAAATGAAAATGGGTAGAGGGCTAGCTGACTTGCCGTACCACCATTTTTTAGCTTCCGCCGGGCCTGGTAAGACTGTATTAGAATCAATGAATTCCGTCCAAGTTTAACAACTATTTCGCCTCTGGCTGGCTGCCACCTCTTCTCCCAGCCCAGGTACCACTCCGCAACTTTGCACAGCACTATATATTTTTGTATTTTAATAATTTTATTGGGCGATCCTAAACCAATAGCATAGTCAAACAAAAATAGTAAGAACTCAGTTTTGGATATTGGTATCAGTAAAGTTGGTAATGGGTTAGTCGTATTAATTTCAAAATAATTTCTGTGAATAGTAATTATTATTGTCTGATTAAGTTGGGTATTTTTTAGTCAAGTACCCCGAAACCCTTTGTCCAATTTTATTGATTACACATTTATATCCACAAATAGGACATGAATTCATATGTGTGAAATTTGAAACGGACATGTGGTTTCAAATTAAAACTTTATACAGTCCGAGACTAGCACCGGATGAGAAGCTTAGGATTGCTCTGTTGCGTACTGCGTGTCACTAAAATGGCACTGGTTCAACATCCCCACACTGTCACAATAGCATAGGCTTAATGAATTTTAGGTTTAACGTGTGTGATTATATTTCAACAGTGTTGCAAATGTTTGTTCTTGTTTTGCAGATTCGGTTCATCTTGATACAGAATAGGGCTGGAAAGACCCGGCTAGCAAAATGGTACATGAATTTTGATGATGACGAGAAACAGAAACTAATCGAAGAAGTCCATGCAGTTGTTACAGTTAGGGATGCCAAACATACCAACTTCGTGGAGGTAAGAAAACTAAGCTCATAATTGCAGAAGTTTTCAGATGTAGATCTACCTATAAATTAAAAACTTCCTGGAAAATGTCTCATCATTTGCTTTGAAAATTCATAACAAAAGTTGAAAATTCACATTGGTTACGCTTATTTTCACACAAAAGATATCATCCTGGAAAACCTATCATTGGTCTTGTATTAGACTGAGCATAACGCTAATTATTGAAAAAAACAAAACTACTATAATTGTGTACACGTTTGTTTATTCCAGTTCAGAAACTTCAAGATTGTGTACCGCCGCTATGCTGGTCTATATTTTTGCATCTGTGTCGACATTAATGACAATAATCTTGCCTGCCTGGAAGCTATCCATAACTTTGTGGAAGTTCTGAATGAGTACTTCCACAATGTGTGCGAATTGGACCTTGTATTTAATTTTTACAAGGTTAGTATTGCATTGCAACCTTTGCTCTTTTTTAAATTATTTGTTCATAGTAATATTTAATGATGATAATAACACAAATTTGCCACGTACTGGTGTGTAGAAAAGTACGGAAAGGGTCATGGCCTTGACCACTGACCCCCATCCTAGTTTTAAAAAAATAAACAACAAAAAGAACAAAGTATTGAGGAGTTTAATTCTCGATTATTCTTCAGTCACATGCAAATTCCGGTGGGTATTATCTTCTTTGAAGATCCTTTACCTTCATCAGGCTACCAGACGTGTGAACACGCCTTGTCTTGGAGAGATGGGTATTCGAATTGACCGCTGTAACGTCCTGTTGGAGCTGCAGGCCGTGGCGCTGTGGACAGTGGCTCCAACTGTATGAATGAAAGTTTGTGTTCTGATTTTACAATTTTGTTGACGTCTCAATGTGAAGCTTCTTAAAAATAGGAAAGTTCCGAAAATTACTATGGTGTTCATTGCACGATAGAGTTATAGAATCTGAAAAAAATTACGCTCAGTCTCAAAACAAACGGAATACTCTACCATATTCTGCAAATTTTCGACAGTTATAATAATAATAATAAATAAATTCATTTATACAGCAAATAAACTGTAAGGGACTGAGAAGGGAGCGCATCCTCCACTTATACCCAGTCCGAAATTAAAAGAGCAGCTCACATGAATAAAAGGAACAATAAAAAGATGTAAAAAGAAATAAAAATGCAGGTTAAAACATCCTTAGTCAAATGTATAATCTTAAAAACACTTATTAATAAAAATAAAAAATAAAAATTTGTTGCAGATGCAATCGGCATGGCAAGGGCCTGAGGTTTGCTAACTGCTATTCGACATAAAACTAAGAATCATGAATTACAAAAGTTTAAAAGTTTAAATGAAGACAATGGCTCGGCTTTAAAGGAAGGCAGGGGTCGTAGAGTTCCTACTTTTTCCTTATTTCCTACATTTTTTTTTCTAATTCCTTATTTTCCTACTTTTTTCCTGTTTTCAGATGTACAGTTCCCTACTTTTTTTCAGCCATGAGATTAATTACGTAAATTAATAAAATAGCGTATAATATTTGAGTTCAATACGTAAGGCACGAACTTCATTGGCATACTCGGTCCCTGCATAATTTGTTGGATAAAGTGCTTAGCCTACTATTATGTTTTCACTGTTTAAATTTAGTACTAGCAGTTTGTAATTTCGTTTTTCGATACAATGAATGAGTATTAAAAACCGTAAGTGTTCTGTATTACGTCACGATGTGCGTTGAGCTTTCTGAGCCAGCTCCGATAGAATGGTTTCGTCACACATTTCGTTATTTCCAGTTTGTAGAGCGGCGACAAACTGCAGCAGCTTTTCATGTACTGCTAATAAAATAAAAATGTATTACTGCCGTTGGGTACGTTATAGTGGACACTGCCGCTGCCCTTTTTCCTTAAATCATCGCGGGTCGAAATTTGTTATGTTGATCTTGGGTCCTAAAACAAAAATTTACAACGCGGTCCTACTACGCGAAATTGTGACCGATTTTAACCAGTAGCGTGCACAGACCACAGAGAGGGCAGGGGCAACGTTTGTAAAAGTGCACACTGAGGTATTGTTTCTTGAGACCTTTTTTTTGTTCTCGTCAGTTTTTTTTTACCTTTTCTCTCTTTTTTACCATTTTATGACCCTTTCATGGCCTTCTTTTTGCCCTTTCCAGGCCTCTTGACCCTTTCTCTGGTTGCAGCACCAGCGTTTATCGGGCCAGAAAACCATAATACGACATTTATTTTTTTACAAAAAGAGTAAAAAGGGCATTTTTTCGAAAAGAGCAGGGGCAATGACCCCCTTCCCCCGTGCCCTGTCCCCCCCTCCTCTGCACGCCAGTCATTTTAACCAGCTTTTTTACTCCTTTTTAGACTCCCCCCCCCACTTCCCAACGGCTATACTGTTAAAATAGTAGAGGTGTATTCTTGCTGAAGGACTGCTCTTGAAACGAGTAAGCTTTTATCACATTTACTGTTATTAAGCCCTGATATTATGCCGAGGAGTTCTTTATTTTTACCTACTTTTCAGTGAAAAATTCCTTATTTTTCCTTATTTATGACTTGCAAAATTCCTTATTTCCTACTTTTTTCCCCTTAAAACCCGCTACGACCCCTGGGAAGGGCTGATGGAATTAAGTTGGGGTCATGAATGCCTTATCACCAAGGTTAGACCTACCATGGACTCAATGGTCCCCGATGGCATCGCCAAACGTGAGGGGCAAGTGAAGGGAAATGCCGGGTATCATTGTCAATATTTCTTAATATATAATAATAAAATAATGCATCGCAAATCTTGGCCAAGCCAATTTTCAATCCTAATGTATAAAATACAATATTAAATGTGTAAACAGTATTAAAAGTTTTTTGTAAGTAGATGGAACACACTTTAATTGTCCAGGAGGCTACGACCGCCGAGTTCAAAACCAAGCGCGTGCCATGTTGTAAGCCAAAAAAGAAAAACAAGTACAATGCCTGATGAAGACAGTTTAAGTGTGTTCCATCTACTTACAAAGAACTGTCGAAAATTTACGGAATACGGTATTCTGTTTGTTTTGAGATTGAGCGTAATTTTTTTTCGGATTCTATAACTCGGGTCGTGAAGCTTCTTGGAGGTTCGCTTGGGATATTCCTGTATTTCAAAGTTTGCTGAATAGAAATGCTTTCGATTGCACAAAAATGTAGCTCAATTATTGTAGTGTTAGATTTTGGCAGCACTTTTGTGCATTCCCAACTAATCCCGTGATTCTTGAAGACGTGGTGAGTAGCAAGTCAGTTTCTCTTTAATACCCGGTTCTCGACGGCTGTCGTGTGTTCACGGATGCAAATTCATCATTTGTTTTCGTCCACATAAATGACTCGCAGTTCGAGCATGGGATAGCATAAATAGGTAACTTAAGTAATTTCTCATCTTCAAGCATTTAGGGTGGTGAGCCGTAGCTTTGCCAGAACTGTCAATGAGCAATTTCGGTACATTCTCGATGCTAGACACTTTGGGTAGATTTAGCATGTATGCTTGTATACAGATTAGCTAGCCTAATAACGTTACAAAAGATTTTTTTTCATATCATGTTGCTATTTTTTTTTAGCAAATAGCAATCGTTACAACTAGGTTAGCTGTAGTGCACATTCCAGTCGTAGTGTAAAACTATTTTCTCCTTTTTCTTTTGATTGCAGGTGTACAGTGTTGTTGACGAAATGTTCCTGGCGGGTGAGATTAGAGAAACTAGCCAGACCAAAGTATTAAAGCAATTATTGATGTTGAATTCATTAGAATGATGTGCCAAGTTATACACACATTTCAGTCAATGTTGTTGTAAAGCTTCATAAAAACTTCGGAAGAACAAAAAGTAGGGGAGATAATAATTATGAGGTTTTGCAGTGATATTGACATATCAGCTGTATATATACATAACTAATTGAATCTTCTAGACATCAAATAATTAAAATTTGTGTTTGTACATTTGTTGGTTTGGTAATGGAGAGATCAAGCAGAGTGATTCAGTAAAATCGAGTTTTAAGTCGCTTAGAATTAACGTAAACTATCGAGAATGGACTGACTTTTTTGATATTTGTAGATCATACCAGATGATTACAGCGCCTTGTGAATGGCTTTGTTTGGTTTCTCCCTGCCTGTGATTCGTAAATGTATGTCCGAGAACTTGGTTCTAAACGAATGAATCATTCCGCTGCAGTTGAACTGTCGTTTGTTTAAAATGTCAAACATTAGGTTACAATAAACTAAGTGGATTGAAACTAAGTGACATGTATTATAACTTTTTTTTTTTGAAAAACACTACGTTTCAAGTAACAATTTTGCTTTCTTTTGCTCTTTTTGGGAAGGGGGTACGGGGTGGGGTTTGTTGTTGTGTAGTACAGTAACACATTTTAAGTTTATGTGCGCCCCGTGAGTGTGCTAATGAATATTCCAAATAGTTTGCTGTAGCCTAGCTTAAAAGTAACGTAAATAAAAGTTGTGCTCGCATGCCGAATTGCATGAAAACTTGTGAACAAAAAACACAACTTTAAAATTGTTGAGTCAGTTGTCACGCAAACGTCCGTGATGAGTCTGAAAAGCTGCTTCCACTGTAGAAAATGACGAACGACATTACATAGGTAGACATCAAGGTTTAATTGAAGCCGAAGTCTACTTGTGTAAGCAAAACAATATTTGTAGTTTGGTACACTACTCACTTGTAACCAGACCAGCTTTCTACTCAATAGAGCGGACCAGCTATCATGTACCAGCCATATTTATTACGTAGTTGATGTTATTATTAATCAAAGAAAATAAATATACACTTTTTCTTTAAATACTTTATGTAGCCGATGTATTGCTACATGCTTCTTATGAATTTTGGTTAAAATATATTGATTAGAAGGGTGAAAACTGTCTAACCGTGATACGGCAGAAACAAACGCTGCTAACTTTCCCAAAGCTTATTGCTTGCCCCATTTTTCAGAGTTTCCACCTTTTGGGCTAAAGTTTTTAATTTAGTTTCGACAAACTTGTATTAATTTTTTTGGTTTAGTACTGTTTGTGACTTTGTGTCTGTTTAGTTCTGATTCAGTAGTTTCCCTGGGGTTTGACGTCATGTGTAAAGTGTTGCACAGTCATTCTTTGACTACTTACTACGGGGAAAAAGGTCTTGGCCTGGTATTTGAAGTGAAAAATGTTTTCGGTAAAAGAAGTATTGCAAGAAGTCAAATTTATTTGTCGTCATTTTTTTTCCGACTAAGCATAAATTTCAACCAAACAATTAATTATACTGTACAAGATATGTTAGATGTGTCCAGCATGATGTGACTATAATATTCTTGCCTTATGTTACAGCTGAATAGTTAAAGGTAATGTTTTGTATAATTGTTTCGTTAATTTAGGTCTTCCCTCACGGCACAATTACATTCGGACTGTAAAATGGGCATGAACTATTGTTTAACTCCTGTTGATTGTATTATTTTAATAGATCACATTTGGAATGCCTACTAAAGCTGCTCGTTTCCTGAAACAGGTTCTTTATACTCTAATGAATGATTAGCCAATTCCTCTAGAAATGGCTAAATCTGTTGGTTTTAAGCTTACCCTGTAGAGGTTGCTTAGTGCTGCTCGTAATTGTTACTTCGTAACGTGAGAATTATAAGGTACCCAGTCCTCTACATAAATAGAATCAGATTACCTAAACCTAGTCTAAACTCGAGTTTCATGATATGGAGCACACTCCTAATTGGGTAACACGCAACTCTTAAGAGTGGAATTAAATCAAAATGATGCTAGAAATAGCATTGTTATTGTGAAGAACCTTCCAGACAAGATTCCTATCAACATTTCTCGATACAGCACATCAAGTACGGTCACAAGGGTTTATTTACGTGCCGTTAATCAACCCCTTGCTAAATATCCATTTTAAAATATGGCATCTGCGTCCAGATTTTTTGTTGAATATTAGGAAATGTTTTTTCGGGCATCCTGCTCATATTTACCGTTTGGCAAGCTTAGATGTTGGCTCTACTTTCGTGACTTATCGGTTCTGGGGACACAATTTTGGTGTGCATGCTGCCCCATAATGACAGGAGTCACCAAAAATTAAAAAATGTGAACTCTGTTCTCCTTGGTGTTAGTGTGTAATTATTTTTACATAATGTCTTCTCAATACCACCCGTTTTTTGTGTCCCATAATCCTTGTTTCATGATACTTTCGTATTGCACGCACAACGCTTGAGGCTCGTGAAGAAGCGAGCGGTAGGGAGGTTGTAGTATTACTATACTGAATTTTGTAAAACGGCGACATGCGCAAACTGAGAAATGCGCATGGCTGTTCGGACAAAAAGGAATATCCCTTTTAACATCAATAATGACTTTAGTGATTAGTATTTTTTTTCTTTTTTGTAAATAGTGTACCGACATTTACAGCAAACTTGTGCTTTGCTTGATCAGTTCGTGTATTCTAAATTCCTATTTTTTTTTTTTTTTGAAGAAAGCTGTACGGTAATATTGGTTGACTGACTTCACTTTCCAGTGTTAATTTCACTTTTTAGTATAAATAGCTGAATATCACCCCTCTAGCTTCATTTCTGTTTGGGTAAGTGAATTTCGGCAATTTTTTTACTTAAAACCTTATAGTTCTCGCGTTACGTCTTTAGGTCACTAGAAAAGTAAGACTTAGTGATGAAATCAGAAAGAATTTAGATTTCAAGAATTCGTGTTATTTTAACCGTAATGTGTAGTACGCTGTTAAACCACGTGTGTATTAAATACATGTGCCGTAATGTTTATGTATGTTGACATATGTATTAAATACGATAAAGCACCTGAAAATCATTGTTTTCTGGTACAGATAGATTTGGTAGTTTCTTGCAGTTCTAAAATATACTTGAAAATTCACCTTTATCACGCTTATTTTCACAAACACATACGAAATCACAAATATTTCGACAAATTTTCGATAGCAACATACCCAACAAATACCGGAGGCTGCGCTCAAAATTCGAAGCAGACGAACGGTCGTTACGAAGTAGTGAAACTGTGTTGTTGTGGAGCCTGAAGATGATAGTCGCCGAGCCATTACACGTCCAGGACTGCTGACTATCGAAAATTTGCCAAAATATTTGTGAAAATAATCGTGATAAAGGTGAATTTCCAACTTTTAAAATGAATTTTTATAGTAGGCAATGTGACATTTTAAAACGTACTTGTGTAAGCATTGCAAAGTAGTTCTGTGCAACACACTGGCTGCCTGGTTTTACTTGTTCGTGTTTGCCAGTAGTAAAAACTTTGTCCAACTTCTGTGACGTGATTTTCAAACACAAACATTGGGGTGAACATCAACGCTGCGAGCATCTCTCCATCGTAGCATCGTCAGTGTTACAAATGGGACGTCCTTTTGCACGCGGCACATTTGAACTTACCCACGTTATGTATTGCGTAATACTTATAGTACCCCTGAAGAACTGCTAGGGATTTATCACGCGATGGGCGATATGCCGCACATGGCCAATCTGCGAAAACCATATCAAGATGATGTCAAGGCCGAAGGCCGAAGGCCGAAGGCCGAGACGTCATCGCTTGAGCGGATTGGCCATGTAAGGGATATCGCCCATCGGCTCTTACATCCCATACAGTTCTCCACGGGTAGTATAACTAATTTATCGCAGGGTCCCTAACTTTCGAAAATAAAAACAAAATTTGGGGTAAATGGAATGTTTGCCTTTGCAAATGGATTGCAAGGTCGGTTGTTTTGTTGTTTATACAAATTTTGTGTCGTCACGTCTGCTTAATTTTGTTTTGATGCAGTCAGGTTTGCGGCTGATACCATTTGAGCGAGAAGGGGTGAGCAGGGGTGTGTGTGTGTCTAGAGGGAGAGATTTTCTTTAAAAAAAGTGGGTTTAGGAGAAACGCATTTTTTTTAAAGTCAGAAGACTGATGTCTTATCTTGTTGCACATTACGGAAGCTTCATCATGAAATATTACGTTGTTCACCCTAGGTTAACCTAAAGTGTTTTTAACTCTCTCATTTTACGTAATGTGTCATCTTTCTTTAATTTGCATAATGTGCTTTCTGAGCGGGGGTGCTTCGCAATTAAGTCATTCTCTGGAGGAAAACTGGACTTGACGACAGCGAAGATTTTAAGCTTAATTTATTTTCTTTTAACCCAAGAAAAGGTTCGATTTTCATCTTTAGTCACTGGGGACATTATACAGACAATTCAGCGATACCATATTCTTGTGAACTATGTGGGCAATCAGGGACGTTGTCATTGGGGGGGGGATAGAGTTAGGCTTAATTTTAACGGATGAAATTTCAGGTATATTTCGTATACGTTACGTCAGTTGGTGTTTTCGAAAAGCCGATGCAAAATCACATTAGATTTTCTATGTACAGTCGACGCCAGCTGTGTTTTTTTTTTTTTTTGGGGGGGGGGAGTAGTAAGCATTTAAAGTATTTTATTTTCTTATCTAGATTTCAAAATGTAGAACAGCCTAATAAAACCATGCGAGAATTAATTTGCGTTTATCTTTGTTGCTTAATTTTTTTCGAACAAGGAACGTAGCTTAACATTAAAAAAAAAAAAATTAATTCTCACATGGTTTTATTAAGGAATTCTTCCTTATGAAAGTATTGGCAATGTTGTGTCACCACATTTCACTGTGCATGGCTTCCAAATCATGTGTGGTGATATGGAAGCCGTGCACAGCCATGCACATTAGTGTGGTGATATCCCATATCGCCACACGATAACTAGTAATGTAAGCAAGAAATCGCATCACTTCAGTGTTCTGTCCGCTGCTCACCTTGCGCTATCTCGCTACTGTTTCTTGTAGCCCTACCTAGAGAGGAAGAAAGTTAGGCGAAGTCTGTGTGGATTTATTACCGTAAGTAGTTGACACAGCTATCAACAAAGCAACTTTTAAGTAGAACTGATGTGAGCGCCCAAGATGGCGGCACACTTAAACCTAATGTTTTGCTTACATCGGAACCGGCCATTCCATGGGGTAATATCATATTTTACCAGGGGGTCGCAACTGTACTAGAAACAATGCATTTCAAACCTTCGCACTCTACCTTCCTTCCAACGCTTGGTCGACTCAGTAACGCCAACATGGCGCCAGCCAACTTCCAGTTCTCATCTGAATGAACGACATGTGGTAAACTGCGTTTAGGATTGGCGAGAGTCCAATCCTGCAATATATATTTATTTGAGATACAAAATTATTGTAACCCCCCTATAAGAGCATGACAGTAATTACAGATTAAAACATCATTTTAAAAATAGAATCAATATGGCGGTGCCTGTTGTCTCTGTTCTTGCCTTAATGAGAATCGTGACGTACACATCCCATAATTCATCATTTCTGTCCGATTGCATCATCAATTGTGTGACAAAGGCAGCAGGTTGCCACAAATGTGAAAACGCTGTAAATCTTAAAAGACAATGCAATCATCAATTTATAAAATTGAATAGCTATTGGAAAATTAGTTCAATTTTTTGCCTGTGCCAGGATAAATTTTGCAAAGAGTATACTAGTTTAAGTGTAGCTATGCGTGTTTTACCCTACTCATCGGACTCGAGTTTCTCCAACATTTTGTACTCCATGACAATGTTTATGGCGGCTGCCATCCCATAATCTCAAAGCTGAAGTATCACATTTGTGTGCGCCTTAATTGCGAATCTGCTTGTCCGGTAAACGCAGTTTACCATATATCGTCTTAAATTTTACTGGGTTCGTACAAGATCACACACTAAATTCAAGCACTTTCAAGAATGTATTTTCAAATCCGATATAATTTTTCCAAGTAAGGTACATTAAAAATCAACAAACTTGTGAACATTTCACCAAAGAAATTCAAGAGCACTTAAGAACGTAGTTCAGGACTCCCAGCCAACTTCAATGGATAAAAAATAGGAATATAGGATGTTTTTGTTTATACGAAAATTAAATAAAAATGTGTAGGTTTATAGAATTATTGGCAGTGGGGTATCGCTGCCATTTAATGATCTAATATTCGAAATAAGACCCTTTAAAAAAAAACATACACGGTCGTTACATGCTTTATTTGGCCGTGTTAAAAAAAAATAACCGCGCGACCACGAAAAAAAGCCACGCAACTCTAATAATGGTGGCCGCTGAAGTTTCGCTAAATGTTTTTTTGTAGGATAAGAAAAGTTGGTTTCTTCCTTTCCGTAAGCCTTCATTGGTGGTTCTTGAGATGTAGTGCTCGGACGGGGTAAAGGCGACGTTCAGGTTCTTTCCCCACGATGTGTGTTAGAGCCGGAATGACGATAGGTTTGGTTGGTTCACGGGGTCGTTGCGTTTTGGCCCGGAAGTCAGCTCTTGATGTAAGTGTTACGTAGGTATTGTTGGGAGCGAATATGCGGTATGCTGGATCAGCTGAGAGTGCTTGTATCTCACTGCAACGGAGGCTTGAAGATAAGGTTATGAGAAAGACGGTCTTTCTGGTTAAGATGGCCGTGGGGCTGTTCAGGGGCGGTTCATAAGGGTCTCTCAAAACATTGTTTAGGGCGATGGATAGCCCAGTCTGGAAAGATTCTCATTTTTTGTTGGGCGTTCCATTTCAAAAGATGTGATTAGGGACAATATCTTGAAGTCATCAAGTAGATGATTGCTTCTTGCAGCTTTGAATACAGAATTGAGAGCTGAGCGGTAGACTAGAATGGTGGAGCTTTTAAGTCCTTCGGCAAAAGTGTGTTGAGAAACTTCAAGCGTTCGGCGTAATAGGGGGATTGACAGGATTGATAGGATTGATCTTCCTTCTGTCACACCAATGAAACCATCTTGTCCAGTGACTGTTGGAGATTCGGTTGGCCAATGTTTTGATAGCAAGACTTGTGATTCTGAATGCTTCCTCCTTATGAATGCCAGCTTTTCTGAGGAGTTTGACGATAGTAGCCACACGTGCAGATGTAGGGTTTGCAAATTTTGGTGGGTCTTGCTTCCCTTTTGTTGAGTGAATAAATCTATCATTGGAAGGCTTCATGGATCATCTATTAGAAGGTTCAGAAGGAGGGGAAGGTTAAGGCATCTACTGCTGTTGCTCTCTCGTCCGGGACTGGGCTCACGAAGAGGGGAAGTCTAGCATTGTGCTTCGTGGCGAAGAGATCTATTATTGGGGTGACACAGATGTTGAAAAGTGATTCGCAGATGGATTTCTTCCCCTGTTGGTGGTTTCTTGCGAGATACAGTGAAACCTCTTTATAACGATGTCCAAGGGTCCTTGAAAAGTAAAATGTTATATCAGGTTTATTGTTATAAACAATCACTTTTGCATGCATTGCTGCTTAAAGAGCCTGGAAAATAGCATTGTTATAGCAGGTTTATTGTTGTAAGAAGTATTGTTATAACGAGGTTTGACTGTAGGCTGCAATGACATTCCTTCTGCCTGGGATGTGTAAGGGGACGACTGTTGTGCCGAGCAGGATGCAGAGAAGGAAGATTGCAGATGTTACGTCATGTAATTTCCGTGATCTCGTTCCACCTTCTTTCTTGATTTAAGCCACTGCAGTTGTGTTGTCGGCCTGGACTTGGATTACTTAACCTTGGATCAGTTCTTGAAAGTGTTGGAGAGCATTGAAGACAGCCTTCAGTTCTAGGACTTTGATATGGATATCCTGTTCTGTCCAGGTTCTGGAAGTTTCTAGGTGTCCTATTTGGGCTCCCCATCCTTCCATGGATGCATTGGTTAGCAGTAGGAGTTCTGGTGTAGGTTCGTGCAGTGGGACTGACTGGGAAAAGGTGTGTACGTCTTGACCACCAAAGAAGAGACGCCCATGGAAAATCCGGGCCGGTGAGGTGGCGGTGATTTGGGTGGAACTGTATGGTTCCCCGTGTGTCGATCCGGAAGTGATGGAACGGTAGGCGAATTGAGTCCATTTTCCCATTTAGGGTATTTAGTTCTGTGAGGGAGTAGTTTGGTTGTTGACGTGAGTGATGTAGGATGTCTTCCACTCTGTATGGGGAGGGTCTGATGGTTGCTGTTATCAGGTTGAAATCTACCCCTAGGAAGATTTAGTCCTGTGTGGGTTGAAGTCTTGACTTCTTGACATTCATGCCAAAGCCCAATTGGTTGAGAAGTTTGAGTGTGTAGTCCCTGTTGACTAGGAGTTTGGTGGGATGTTGGTTGTTTAGTAGCCAATCGTCTAGGTAGGCACTTGCTTGTTTCTATCTCCTTCTGGTGTAGGTGTGCCATGATGGGTTTCAGGACCAGAGTAAAACCTCTCGGTGCTGAGTTTAGTCCGAAAGGAAGACAACGGAACTGGAAGACTTTACCTTGGGGTAGAGGAACCGGAAGAGATGTTGGATTGATGCGTGGAGGGGGACATGAATATAAGCATCTTCTACGTTTATTGATACAGTCCAGTCGTTGGGTCTTAAGAGAAAATCAAATTGGTTCCAAAGTTTCCATCTTGAAATGGTGGTTTTCCATGTAGTGATTCAGTGGTTTTAGTTTGAAAAATTGTACTTTCTCCTCTTGATTTCTTGGGCCTGAGAAAGATACGGCTGTAGAAACCTGGTCCGAATGGGGGATGGCATTCTTGGATTGCATTCTTCTAGTAATTAGTTTATTTCTGCTGATAATTTCGTACTTGGTTGAGATGCGTGCTCCCATGGTGGAGACTGGGCGAAGGGTAGAGATGAATGTTTGAAGAAAGCTTTCAAGGATGATTGAGAGGACCTGTTGATTGTTTGTCAATTTTTCTCATGCTGGAAGGTGATGTTGTAAGCGAGTGCCCACTGGGTGGCGTCATTGATCTCTCTTGGAGTAGCTTTTCTTGCTTGGTGATAAATGACAGCTTCTTTTGTCGGAAGGAGCGGCCTTTGGTGGGGAAGTTCCGGGAAGCCTGGTTTGAACGAAATGGCTGGTTGTGTTCACTGCGACCATTGTTGGCAGCCTGCGGTTGTTCTTTGGCCACGGTTCAGAAGGACGATGGGAAGCTAATGGTTTGTGTGTGTAAGATTTGGAGGCTTTATGACGAGTTTAAGTTCTTAAAAGGCTTGGGTTTTCTTGATACATCTAGATGAGGTGCCAACAAGCCGGGTATCAGACCATGAAACAGAGTGTCGGATTCATGGAGAGGAAGGTTTCTTAGCTTGTGTTTCGTAGAGTCGTTCAGATTTAAGGTTGTGGCGAGGGCGATGTCATGCATGAGGAGGGTATTGTTAAATAATGCACTAGTGAACCAGTTCAGTGCATGATAAGTTGCGAAGCATGTCTTTTGGAAAAGTTGTGGAATGAGATTGGAAAGTTCTTTAATCTCGGAGGCAGAAGGACCAGAAGAGAATTTCTCACAAAGTGCATTAACAGTTGTGTTCAGGACGTCCCCTTGGGATGCAGCACGTAGGCCTAGACGAGTGAGTTTGTCGGTTTCAAGGAGCACAAAAGTGGGGATTTCGGCTCGTTTCGGAAGATGAAGGGCAGTTCCGAAGTCCATTTTTACTTCTGCTGCAAGGAACTCCGATTCTGGCTAGGTTTCGAAGCTCTTCGTTGCGGTTGCACGTTTCCTTGTTGGTCTGAAAAAGGGGCTTTCACGACCAGGTCTTGGAAGTTCTTTATCTAGTTCAAGTGGGTCGCCATGTCGCAAATCTTGTTACTTGCATGCTTGTTTACTTTCATGTTTGC
>JAHWFP010098286.1:0-11590 GCA_023313725.1 Lithobius niger | reverse complement strand
CAAGAACAAGAACAAGAACATGAACAAGAACGACAACAACAACAAGAAAAGGCCATGCTGTGGACGCCGAACGGGTTGATTGTTGTCATTTAAATTTGTAATGCGGTGAAATAGTTACCACACGACCCCAAATACCAAATTTCGTTGGTGTATGTCAATTCTGGGTGAAACAATAGGAGTTCACAGTTTGACGTTTAACATGGAAGTTCATGCTGATCAAGAGGTGTGCCTCCGACACTCCATTATACTAAAAAAAAAATTCTTCGTCAGATTTTATTAGAGGCCTTGGCACACAGCCGTACGCCCCTTCTAACCTAAAAATACACATTTAACTACATCAAGAACTCGACCAACTTAATAGACATCATCACAAACCCACAAACCCACACACCAGCGTGAACACCGTTACGCACAACTCCATAAGAACTCCAAGTTGCCCCAACCCCAACTTCACAACAACTCCAAGGTGCTCTAACTCCAACTCCACACTTTGGTACTCATGACAAGGCGGCCTTCTCTTTCCCATTTAGGGAAAGTTCCAGCGGCACACTGCTACAACTCTCCAACAGCAACACCTGACTAGAATAGCACAACACTTGTACGGGTGTACACTAAACACTTGTTTTGCACATGGGCCCAAAAACCTACAGCACACAGCACAGCTCTTCTGTTGACGCTTTAACAAGCTCGCCTTGACAAGAATAGGAAAATCTTGCTATTGTGTTATTATATGCCGTAGCCAGATCTAGACACACGCTAGTGTGTCGCGCCAAGTTAGGCAACAAACATCACAACAAACATCACATCAATTTAATTGTCGAGGTTGTAAACCATTGTAGCGCGACGCCATTGCGTTAGTGTCTTATATCTTGAAGCATAATTGGGAACATTTCAGGTACTTGGGGAAAAATAATAATGCGGTACAAAAGCCTAAATTGTGTTGAAATCGAGAGCAATGACCCACCTGACAATCTGCCCCTCAATAATGTTGAGCTAGCTAGCTAGTCCGCTCATCCCCATGTTAAATCCCATAAGGTGATTATTCATCGATTCCGAGATCGGGCAGGCTTCCAGCTATGAGATTGGACGAATGGGTGCACTACAATACGAACTGCGTACCTTTTACGGTTTGGAGCCTGGGGGCGTAACAGGGATCGCGTGGGAGGGCGCGTAAGTAAGAAAATATTGTTATAACCATTGTTAGTATTATCGGCATCGTCTCTCATTGGACGGCCAAAGTTCCGACAATGAGTAAGTGTATACTGACGTACGTGCCTAGGCACACACTAGTGATTCACGATAAATCTAAACAACGTTGCAAAGAAATTATATTCACGTCCAATTCACGAAAAATAAACCAAGTGTAAAAACAAAGCAAAATAACCAAAGCCAAAAACTGGTAAGGAGGCCACCAAGTTGAGAGTGGTTCGGCCCTTCAAAGGAGTGATATCGACATACCAAAACTAACTAAATACAACAAATTACAACAAAATTAAAACCAAACCAAAAGCCAATAATGAGGTGACTAAGTTGAGAATGGTTCGTCCTATAGGCAAAAGGTAGTAGCAAATTGTTGAAAACCAATTTCTTGTTGACGTGGCACTTTATTACTCATCTGCACGGTAGTGGAGTTGAGTCAATACACAATTAAAAAAAAGGAGTGATATCATATCAAAAACCAAAACCGGTAAAAGGGCCGCCAAGTTTCGAATGGTTCGGCCCTTCAAAGGAGTGATATCAACACACCAAAACATTCGCCAACTTAATCGCACCGAATAATACTTTGGACGTTAAATGAAAACTTGAACATTGCTACCGAAAATAGCAATGTTCTAGTTTTCATTTAACCTTCGAACTATTAAGTGGTGCGATTAACTTGGCGAATGTTTTGTTGTGTTGATATCACTCCTTTGAAGTGCCGAACCATTCGAAACTTGGCGGCCCCTTTTACCAGTTTTGGTTTTTGATATTTATATTATACATCAGATTTATTTGTGAGCGAAAACCCAAAACGGTAGGATTAGAAAACAAAAAAACGAACTCGTTTGATGTTGAAGGTAAGGTTTAACTGAACCAAAGTGAAAATAGCAAAGGAACACAAGTAAGCTTTCCTGTAAGGTTTTAGGTCTAAGACACCGCAATGTTACTGAAGTGTTAAGTTCACGTGAAACCTGACTGCTGTCGTCAACCATTTCCAACTCCCCGAGTCACCAATATGCAGATTGGTTAAATTTCAAACCATCTCGCTTTAAATTAATGAGAATCAGATCCACACGTTGCCATATACATACCTCGTAATCCCCCCATTTATTTTTTAATACATATTTCAGTTTTCTTCACTCAATTCGGCTTCTGTCAGTTCATCATCCGTACATGATGAACATTTTTTTTACTATATTTTTTACTATATAGCTAAGCAACCGACACCAATCACTAAGGCTTTTTTTTTTGGGCGGTTGCAGTGGTCGAGGACAGTAATAAGGTTTCACGTGGACTTAACACTTCAGGAACACTGTGGTATCTGAAACTTTACAGGAAAGCTTATTTGTGTCCCAAAGCGCATCACGAGCTTTACGTCCCAAGGCACACTGCGAGCCTTGTAACGGGTCCCCCTGAGACTCTGAGCAATGCAAGCAAGCACAGCCCAGTGGTAAGAAATTAAGCAACGTAATTTCGGCTTTAACATAGGAGACTTAGGTCAAACCTTACAGTAAAGGCGGACTAAATAAATTGAGAAGTACTTTAATTTTCTGTGTACCTTCAGGCAAAAATGTTTTGCACAAAAATATTTATACTTGTACAGTATGCTACGGTAGGCCTATGTATTCACCCCCTCCCAAAAATATACTCCTTGTGAGAATGTTCAGACTGCCGGTTATTTCTTAAAGCATGGGGAGAATTTGGTATGCCACAAGGGCGGTTGGGAGGAAACCATAGGAACAAGCACAACAATAGACCTATCCATTAAGACACAGAGAAGACTACGGCAAACCGACCTAGGCAATACATGGGCGGGGGCGTACTGGTAAATGGTTAACACTTGTCCCTCTCTTGTGGTGTTTTGTAGAAATCAGTCACCGTGAAACAATTTCAATCGGCTCCCGACAGGCCCTCGGAGCGTAGGCCCCACAGGAAACTTCCCGTTTTCCCGAATGGCCTGTACGCCCCTACATGGTACTTTAAAATGCATCCAGCTTGGCAGTAAAGGGTGAAGCGTGGGGGGGGGGGGGTGATGCAGCGTTATGTTACAGTTTTAACAAAAAAGTCGAACGGCGAAATTACCGAATAATTAATTTTTAAGCACGTGATTTTGTTCTCGTACACAAAAAAAATATATATGCGCATTGAGAGAAAATTCGATACGCAGTTACAGAATTCATGTTTTTTACTTTTAATCAATAAATAAAAAAAAAAAAAAAAAAACAATCGGAATAAGTCTGAATTTTTATTAATGAGAAACCCAATCCGAACTCCTAGTCACTTTAATATTTAATTATTTTTTAATGAGGCCATTTTGTTTAGGCATCTCGGATTCGCTTGAATTCACGAACGAGAAATTTTAATTACTTTTGTCCCTTTAGATTATTGAAAACTTTTTTTGTAAACTCCTTTTCGCATTATAAGGCTAAATAAATGACAATGCTGTTTGTTAAAACTTGTTCTGGAACTAATTAACCAACACTAAGGGTTATGCTGAAGTGGTTACCACGCCATAAGAAGCCACCGTAAGGTGTACCGTCACATTGGGGCACTTGGGGCGCCCCCCCCCCCCAACCTTTTTAAACATTGAATGACTTTACGGTAGTTAAAATTTCCCCAAAACAAAACTTGTAAAGCATTCCCTCCAAGCTTTTTCGACGTTTGAAATCGTGATATAAAACGCCGATCTCTTTAGCCAAGTAATTCCACAGTGTGATTGTTCGAAGGGTTAAAGGAAAAATCGAAAACGGTTTACTGCGCAATTTTTCAAGTATTAATTTCTGTAAGGTTTGACGTCCGCCTCCCACGTTAAAGCGACAATTATGATGCATAAGTCGTCGTAATTTAAAAAAAAATATTTTGAAGCCAAATTTTTACTAAACGCTTGTTGTTGATGTTGTTGTTCAGCGTTTTTTATACAATGCACTTTTTTGTGCATTTTGAAAATGTGAGTCCCTTTACCCTATACTATACTGTCTGACTTTCTGATCAAACTCAATTTAGCCCGTAGTTAGTAAATGCTCGCTAAACAATTAGCTCCCCAACTATTATACGGATTTATGTATTCCCTAAGCTCAGTGGATATAATACTTTTGGGCTGTAAAACTGGTATAGGAAGTTTCCAAAAAGGGTCGGCCTTTGAAGGTTGTGATATCATTCAACCAGGAAAAAGCTCCAAGGTTAATCCTGTTAGCCAAGTTAATCGCAACGACTAACAGTTCGAAAGTTAAAAGAAAACTAGAACATTGCTACACGCGGTAACAAACTACAAGTTTGCATTTAACGTCCAAGTATTATTCGGTGCGAGTAACTTAGCTAATAGGGTTAACCTCGGCGGCATTTCCCTGGTTGAATGATATCACTACTTTCAAAGGCCGACCCTTTTTGGAAACTTGGCGGCTTCTCTTACGTCAGTTTTGGTTTTGGTAGGATATCACAACTTTCATAACGTAGCTGTGTTTTAAGGCTTGTTACAATGTTGCACCTGTTTAACAATGGTTCGCGCTTTTGCCCATTCTACTCTCACAAAATTATCGTAAACCTTCGAAGTTTTCTCACTAGGCCAAGGATATAGGATAATATTTTCTTATGTCAGGGGTTATGTAGACTAAGTTCATGTTTGTTGCTTAGAAAACATTTCTTCGTAATCTATTCTTCGCTTGCTGCAAGCAGCATCACGGTGGACAGTCTACCTTTAAGACGAATAAAATTTTACGCCACACGTGAAGTGCGTATTGCTAGCGTCCCTGGTCGTTTATCAGGCACGACACATTTTCTTTCGTGCAGTTTGAAAATGTGAGAACCTTTACACCCCCCCCCCCCCCGTGCCCTGGCTTGCTGCCCAACCTCAATTTGGCCCTTAGCCACTAATTCCACGCTAAACAATAACTTCCCCTTATTTCACTTTATTTGCAGTCTTTCCCCAACATTTCTTCATTTTCCCCTTACCTTAACAACCATTCACTCAAATGGACTGACAACGCCCATAGTGTTCGGTGGAAATTAAATAGCGCCACCCACAGCCAGGAACCTCTTTAACGTTGGACGACAGAGCAAAAAGTTGGGCAAATGGACGCTGACAACCATATGTGCAAATCACGAGGTGTTTGGGCACCCTCTACCAAGATTTGGAGAGATTCTGATTCAATTGGCGGAGCGAGCGAAGTGTCGGATACTTAATTCGGATTTTGCGTTCCTGTTTGTCTGTGGGTGTTAATCTGATTACGACGCGTTAACGTTCGTAACTTTATTCTGATTGGTTGAAATATCGTGACAAGTTAACGTTGGTGCATAAAATTCAAGAACTCGAAGATGAAATTCTTACCAAAAAATTTGTCGGAGATTTTTTTTTGGGGGGGAGGGGGGGTTGCTAATTTTTCATAGCAACAGTAAGGGAGCCCGATGTATAAGACTAGTGGCCCCCAGCACTACATGAACAGCACAAAACCACTTGCTTAAATGACGCAGTGAAAATTATTTTAGTGTGAAGAATGGATGTAGAACACATAAGCACCGGGCACAAAGGCACTATAATTTAGGCACTCGCACAAATAGGCATGCAGACATACAGGCACCGGACAAATTGGCACCTAATTTAATTGGGATGGATTGCCTTCATATTCTGTATCGTTTGTGTTTTAAATCTGGGACATTTATTCTCATGGGACCGCTTTTTTTTCCGAAAATTGAAGATGTTTAGATGTATTTGAGACTTCAAAGGTGGAGTGCTATGTAGCGAGCAGCGAGTCTGTCTTAACGGCAAAAGAATTTGCCATATGGTAAATTTGGATAAAAAAATAAAAATGGGTCTTTTAAAAAAAATTTTCTAGATGAAAACGGACAATTGGTATTGTTATTTTTTTTTGTATTATTTTTATTTAGCAGTATATCAATGACGCACTCACCCCAGTCCGAAAGTTAGGAGTAAAACGTTTCAAAAATAGACATATGAGGCATTTCTTTTTGAAAAAATATGTAAATATTGTTGTTTTTTTTTTAATTCAAAGCATTAAAATTGCTGAAAAAGGGTTGTTTTATAAATAAATAAAAAACATCATCGTAGAAGTGGCTCCAAAATATTTTATTATATTAGGGCGAAATTCACCTTACGAAGGCTCTGGGTTTGAGAGTTGCTAGCTAAGGGCGACCATAACAATTTCTCCCAACTGTCTCTTCCGTAGCATCAAACAATAAACGCTTCGTCATAATGTGAGGCCTAACGCGTCGTAAAAATAAGTGCGTTTTTTTTTTACGACGAGAGATGAGACAAAATGACCTAAGTTCATGACCCCTCAGTCGTCGTCTAAAACAAAAATCCGGGAAAAAAAATAAAAACAAACAGTAGTTATGTTTCCGGGTACGTAGGCTAAGCGTTCCTCGGGTACGAGGTTAAGAGAAGCAAGAGCAAATTCACGCCTCGAACCCAACAATAGACTGCAGTTAATGCTCGCGATGTTTTTCTATTGGTTATTACTCTGTACGTTTACTGCATGGTTCTTGTTGCTTTAAAAAAAAAATACCCCCCGGACATGAAAACTTGTTATTTTTAATATGGCTGACTGGTCGGGCAGACGTCCAAATCGAGCTGTGAAGGTGAAGTTCATAGTTACACCTTCATTTATTTGTATTAATGTGTTTAAAAGACTTCAGTCTTCAAAAGCATTCCGGTAGGAGAAAGAGTGCTAAACAGTGTTTAGTTTCTGTGTCAGCGTGTGACCGATGGTCAGCGTCAACTCGACGAATTTTTTTTGCGATAAAATGCATCCATCTACCTTATACATGTTCAACTATAAGCCAAACGCGGTAAATCTTAGCAAACTTGCGTAACCAGGTGCACAATGCTCCAAAGTTTACAAAGATTTACTGGAGGAATTGACCGACATTGACATTGGCGTCAGTATCGGCTGATATTATCGGTATCGGCTTGGAATTAGGCCTACTGAGCAGTAATATCTTCAAAAACATGATTTATAATAACTTTTAAACCAGACGAGGTAAAGGTATGTGGTTTGCGGAATTTTAAAGAACAATTCGGAGAATCTTCTCGGTTAGCTGATATTTGTACATCAGATATAGGCCAACAATTTAAAAATTAGAAAACAAAAAAAAAACTCGTATAGTGTGTAAGGTTTAACTGATCCAAAGTAAAAAAAAAAAAAAAAAAAAAGCAAAGGAACACAAATAAACTTTCCTGTAAGGTTTCATATACCGCAGTGGTCCTGAACTGTTTAATCCACGTGAAACCTTACTGCTGTATTCACATGTTTTTATATTAAAATAAAAAAAAAATTTAGAACACGATAGGTTAGATTGGTGTATTCTAGTTGGCAAAACGACTTCGCTGAAAAGTAGTAAAAATCATAGTCTTAAGTGTGCTTAGTACAGACCTAGTAATTCAGGGTTCATGCGACTCCTCGAAAACCTGGAAATGTCGTTGAAAATGAAAATGAATCTTGAATCGGAAATCTTGAAAAGTGGTGTATGTGTCATCAATATATAGGAAGAACGAAAAGGAGACGATTGACTTGAAGAATGCTGAAATATTTAGCCCCGAAAGTATAGGCGAATGTGTAGCCTACATTCAAGGAATGTTCAACGAATCAAGATAAACAAAGTAAACTTTAGTAAATTTTGGACCTTTTGCGTAAACTGATGCACATTACTGCTATTACTAAGATTTACTGGAGGAATTAACCTGACATTGACATTGGTACTAGTATCGGCTGATGTTATCGGTGTCCGATTGGAATTATGACAAAAAATACAGCGATACTGATAGAGCCACGCAGAAATTTAAATAATTTTTGAACCATATAATATTCGTTTACATTGCAACGGCCAAATCAAAACAACAAAATGAAATTGTATTTCATATTTGGTTGTACAGCTCAATCTAGAGGTAAAGCTGTCCTATAATGCGGAAATGTGTAATAGTGAGTGATAATGCAGGTTCTCAGCAATAGAAAGAATTCTGGAGGACATTCGTACATGTATTTTTGTCGGCAGCCATTTTTTTTCCCACGCGGTGGCTAAAAAAACACTGATTTTCGTTTGCTTCGGTCGCTCAATTAGCGCATCCTCCGATTCATTTCACCGTTACCCAGTTGTGCAAGTCGTATTTGTGTTGTCCTCGCCTTCCCCTATATTCCCCCTCACCCGTTCACTCCTCTACGGCGTTTTGTTTTTGTGGGTTAGATTTGGATCTGTATTTATTTGTTCTGTATTGCCCCCCCCCCCCTATATTCACCTCCCCCCCCCGTGCGGCCTCCCTACTTTTTTTCATTTTTGTCCCGATTTCTACTGCGTATTTTCTGTGTTTTTAAAGTTCTGTAACAGGTTTGCATCTGTACTTATGACAGTTGTCGTTGTCATTGTTGTTGCTTACTTTGTGGTAATGGTTTTAAATTTTCATTGAAACAATAATTTTAAGAGCACAATTATTTTATTCGTCGAATTTTTCATCGCACACTTATTTTGATGTTGCTGCAACAACGCATTAACGCAGTCCTTTGGGTGATATTTTTGCTGCGTAGGCTAATGCTTTGCTTTCCTTTTTTTTTTAGGGAGCACGAACCCTAAATTGGGATATCTGCCCCACGACGATATCACTCTTGCTGAGACGGTGATTTGTTACGTACGAACAATGCTTTCAACAATACTTAACAATAAATTTAGGAAGTTTTCGGGAAACTTGGAGGTAAATAACGCACCACCCTGGCATTAAAGCGAGGGTAACTATATGAAAATGGTACTATATGAGTTAGTTGTGAAATGTGAAACGTTCGTTCGTACACTTTTTTTTTTTTTTTAATTCGGAGTGGAAGAAGTTCTTCCAGTCCAAAGAGTCCGTAAAATGACAATGATTTTAACACGTTTTAACCGTTGTTTAATTTACCCCCTTCAAATACTAGAGCGAAAATCGGAATAGAATTTGTGGGATTTACTTCACAAGGAGGTGCGCGACCCCTGAATAACACGTGATGCTTCCCTGCATAACTTGAGTGTTGGCTTGGAGTGCCATACGGGGGTCACAATAGTTGTATTACATCTATATATATAATTACACAAAATCCGCAAGGCAGCCAGCAGCAGCAGCAAGCAGGACATACGATGCCATCTACCGACGGAACGGCAAATTAGGCCCGCTTAGAAAGAAGCTGGGGGGGGGGGGGGGGGGGTGAGGGGTGGGAGGGGGGGGGGGAGGCGGGCTGGACGACGCGGAATGAGCGAGCGAAGCGAGCGACTCCGCTAGTGTGGTATAATCATAATGGCAAATTTCCACGAGCATCATATCTGGCAAGGGAGCTTCGCCTCCCCTCACTGAGGGAAAAAGTGATAGTGCGTTGGCTTTACTTTTTCCTCAGTGAGTGGAATTTGCAACAGTATCAAAATCTCACCGCTCAAAATATTAAAAAGAATAAAAACATGATAATAATAGAAGCCGTAGTGAAGCTAAAACACCTCTACCGCGAACGAGACTGTACTATTTGCCGAGTTGTGTGTGTGGGGAGGGGGGGGGGGGCGCTCAGCAACTAGCCTATGTACAGTTTTTTGCTAATACTATATGTCGGGGATAGTAGCAATTTTAAATTTTGCCCTGGCATTACAATGACATTCCTACGGTGCACGGTATAGAGCAGTGACACGACGTAGTATTATTGTGTATAACTCTATGGTGGAGCCTTAAAGGGTTAGCTGCAAGGGGCACTTCAGAGAGAAACAGAAGGGCGTCATACTGAAGCCGATGCTGTGAAGAGTGATTTCTTAGACCTAAAACGCGCGATTTTTGTTGTTGGAGAAAACAACGTTATTTTAAGCCTAAGAAATCCGCTCTTCCGTTGTTTTTCCCTCCATTTTTATGTAGTGCACCTTGTAGTTATGCCCTCCAAAACCCCTACTGGTGCCAATATGACGGCAAATGTCACTCATCTATATTTAGGAACTTAACAATGGAATGACCTTGGTAAACTTGGTAACATTTGGAAAGGTCAACCATTTCTTAATCAATAAATGATACCCGCCCCTCCTCATTTGAGTTGTCACACGACCATCAAGTTCAAAGATGCTACCACCACCAACGAACACGTTTAGCCTACTTTAAGCGCATCTTCCTGTTTGTGAAGATGCCAAAATGGCCGAGGGGGCCAGGTAGAACACGCGAGAAAATGACCAAGTTTAAACTAGCGGTGTATACATATATACCGCCATTAGCGTTTTAACAATAGAAAGGTCACTCAGTCCACCAATGAGAGCGGAGGAGAGGTGTGATTGGCAGGTTAACTGCCCCCTGTTAAACAACGGGTCGCGTGCTAGGAATAAGTCTACAACCGTGTCGCTTTTGTCAATCATTTCATTCTTGTTCGTCTGCTCGTGATGTTGTCGCTCGCAACTTTTTCTTTTTCAACCTTCGGGCTTCTTTTCGTCCTTTCCTTGCAGCCGACTGGGCATGCGCAGGTCGTCTCGTCCCGAAAGTCCCGATCCATCGGTTTGACAAACAACGCTCGTATCAACATAGGTGAGTTGAATGTACCATAATGGAAAGACGTAGTAAGGAACGTAATTTAATTATCTAAGAAACTTCAAGCCGTAAACATTTCTCTTCTTTAAGTTAAGGTTGGTGAAGGCGGGGGGGGGGGGGGGGAGGCGATTGCCGGGATGAGAGCATATTGAGGGCAAAGGAGACGGGGGAGGGGTGTGAAAAATCCCAATCGAAAAACTTTAAAACTATCCATGCGTGCCTCAAGCACACCCAAAACGCATACAACGTGCCCGTATTGTGCGCCAGGATCGATTGAGATGGCACCAAAAGCGAACCTGGCAATTTTCGATTTGTCGTCGTATTTATAAAAAAAAACCTAACCTTTAACTTGCAAAAAGTGAAGCAATTGCTTCGGGTTATATTCATAAGAAAAGTGAAGGAAAAGGTTTTGCTTTTAGGCAGAAGTATTTGCTTCAAAGTAAAAGGTTTTACTCCTTTTGTATTCATAAAACGAAGTAGTTGCTTCAAACTTGAAGGATTTGCTTTCAGAAAAATACATCTAGCCCGGAACAACTTTTTTTGCAAGAATCTTTCTTTTCCCAGTAGAAACTTCATTTGCAGTGTGTGTACTGAGTGGCGTATTTGCTATAGGAGCGATCACAAACCATGTAACACCTTTTCTGACAATTTAGACCCCTCGTCCCCCTTCGTAACACTCGTATAACACTTGGCGTGACTCCACCCCACCTGAAAATACGCAACATTTTCGACCCCCCCCCCCCAACCTCCATTTTTTTTTACGAGTTCGTTTTTATAAGATGTCCTTAGTACCTAGGGACGTAATGACCAGTGATTTTGAAAAAAAAAATTGTTAAGTCGTGATCTGAGAAAGTGCTGAATTGACATCTGTAT
>JAHWFP010098285.1:2814-14959 GCA_023313725.1 Lithobius niger | reverse complement strand
TTCTAGCTGCGAGAAGGCAAAGGCGAGTCGTTGCGTAAACCCGCCCTTACGGCACCTTTACGCAACCACTCGCTTTTGCATTCTCGCAGCCAGAAGCTAGAAATCACCTCAAATTCCAACATAGCGGCGGTTTTATGTCTGCCGCCTCGCAACGAAAACAGCAAATAACGCGAGTTCAGAAGCGTTTGGGAAAATTGTTCTGTCATGAGGAATTCTTTATAGTATTGGCAGGGATTATAAGACTGCAAGTATTTACTCAAACGATGTCGGATATAGCTAATCCATTAGGCGTTGTTACCATGGCAATGTCACCTTTGCCATCGCGCAAAGCGAGTCGCTGCGTAAACGCGCCCTCATGGTTGGTACTTAAGGTTAGCCTACTTTTTACCTCAGCACATAGGCTTATGAGGGTATTTGCAATCCCTCATTAGACCGTTTACTGAGTTTAAAAGTTAAAGGTTTTTAAATTTAAATTTTTAATTTGTCGCTTTTAAACGAAGATTTCAGTAGTAGGACCGCGTAAATGCCCACTGTTGCAACTCTCGCTTTGTATTTAACCATTTGTACAAGGCCGTTTGGGAGAGAAGCAGAAGGTTTCAGCTCCAGGTTCCAGGCCAGTTGATTTAACATCTCCAAAATCTTAATTTTACCAAAGCAGTGCTAAGAAGCTTCTACTTCCTGACACGTGCGAGAACTGGTGCAGAGTTGGGAGGCAAGTTCCGCAATTTATACTCCAGTCGGCCTTGGTTCGAGAAACAAAATGCTCTTCTCGCTTTTGTTCTTGAGAATTGACACACGCTCGGACTATAGGCAGCACAAGGGATATTTTTCACATACAATTGTTTGGTAAGAACCTGCAGAGCGTAATTTTTAACGTACGTTTTCCGCAAAAGTAAAAACGGACACTCGTTCGGCAGCTGGTCGCATGGGGTCAGGATTAATACGAACGGTGGAACAAAGGGTAGAATTGTGATTGAGACTCCTTTTTCATGCCGCTCTTGCAAGCGGTATGTAAAAAGTAGTCAGAATCATACAAAAACCTCATAAGGGTAAAGGGATCCATCTAATTTTTGCCATAGAAAGTAGTGATATCTGAGCCAAAATGGCTGCCACCAAGTTTGTGGTCCGAACCGTGATGACTCAAGCTGAACTGACACCACCGAAGGGTCAGTTAAGATTGAGTGATTAGGGTTGAGACGGAAAATTTTTGGCAGCCATTTTGGCTCTGATATCACTATTTTCTATAGCAAAAACCTGATGGGTCCCTTTACCCGTATGGGGTTTTTGTATGATATCACCTCTTTTGTTCGTTTTATGGTTTTGCTTTAGTGTAAGTATTGATTGCGAGCTCCTTATGAGAGCTCCTTGTGGGCTTCTTTTTTTTTGAGTACCCAAAATCACTGCCGATTTGACGCATCCTAGTGCCTCACGGAATCTTATCAAGGAATACGATATTGGAAGAAGAGCAACATTTTTTTGGAAAAAAATCAACGTTTCCAACAAAAACCGGAAAAAAAATATCATCTTGTTCTTCTACAGGTGAAAAGAAAATTCAATTTTCTGTATGTTGAGCTGTACTTTGTCGCAGAAAAAAAAATCGAATTTTTCATGGATGGCTATTATTTCTTTCCATTACATCGGATATTGCCAATGCAATCCTCGTCTCAAGTAGGAACCAAGAAATCGGCTGGAAACGATGATGGACATACGCTGTAACCGACAAACCCCATCCTCGATGAAACGCCTCAAACGTGAGTTCAGTTGCCTTTGCCGTAATACCGACAGCGGCTCTTCGGCCGGCAGGCAGTGCTTATCAGACTTCGTGAGTGTACGAGAATTTCCAGGAAAAAAAACCCAGCAGAGTCGAGTTTGAGGTTATTGAGAACGGTAATCCCTTCTGGGATTTCCTGCCATATAGTAGAGAGAGACAATTTAGCTTGAGAAATCCCAAGTGGAAAACCCATGGTCTTTGACATGACAAAAAAAGCAGTATTTACTTTTAGGGAGCAGACAAGGCCGCATCCAGACTTTCCAAAAAGGTGGGCAGGGTGGAGTTGGGGGAGGGAAGGGGACATACTTGGAAAAAAAAAAGCAATTGCAAACATTTTTTTATGACATACAAAGAAAAGGCATTACTGGGATGTGTTGCAACAAACGTTTGAAAAGCAAAAAACAAAATAAAAAACGCATTGGTAAGTAACGATAAACAGTAACTGGGCCGATCCCGATTACGAAACCGATCTTCCGATATTTACAGTATTCTTAGAAAGGTGGGGACGGTAAATAAAACCCAGATATATCGGTAGTATACCACACTGAAGATATTTCCACTTCTTGTCGACCGATTTTGATGTCTGAACACAATAATTGAATGTATTTTTGTCAACTTTCGTACGGTCCAAACCCCAAGTTGCTATCTGTTACTGTTGAAAAGTTACAAGGCAAAATGTTAAAGCTTACAGGGAATTTTGCGTTTAAAAATATCTCCATTTATAAGGCAATGCAACCTCCCAGAATTTGATGGAAACTTCAAACTGATATGGATCATTATAGACTTTAAAAAAATATTCTTAGCGCTACAGGTTAGGCCGTACCTGGTGGTCCACTGATTTTTAAGTTTTTTTGCATTCGACTGGCTCACGTCACCGAGCCAGTGCAAAATGGTTTAGACTTTGCATTAAAAATATATAACTGTTTTCATCATTAAAATGATCTAATATTATTTATTTTATGTAATATTATGTAATTCATATGTAACATTATTTTTAAGCCAATTTTTTTAATAATTATGTGTATTTATGCTTTGATTTATTTAAACAATGATTTCAATTTCTTTTAATAATGTTTCGGTAGTTAATTGGCGGTTAATTGGGAATTGGGATCGATTATCGGGATTTGGTATCGGAGTGTTTCATTTAATGATCGGCTTAGGATCGGCTCGGATGGAAAAAAGCTAATGGGCCATGCTTTAATAAACACTGCAATTACTTAAATCGACAATTAAAAATAAATTCCATCGCTCTTATATAAACTTCTTTTACCATTGAAGTACCATTATCATTGTTTTCAATGGATCTACCTTCAAAAAAAACAAACGAATTTCCCGAAAAACAAAGACCTTGAATTAGACACTTAAGCAAAACACACAATACAGATAACATCATTGGTGTACAAGTTGGAACGGAATTACTAGAAAGAGAGGAAAAATAATGTGGCATGAAGACAAAATGATAAATTGGAGTATATCTAAACGTATGTATGTATATTCTTTTGGAAGGTTAAGAGAATATACAAACAGAAACATTTAAGTAGAAAATTAACCTCTGTATCATTTTTAATCAACTATCAAACGTAAAAGAACCCATCAAGTTTGCCCCGTAGAATAGCGGTAATAATAATGGCGCAATTAAAAATTCCGTAAAAAAATTGCAATCGTCAACGCCACTGAAATATTCGCTTAAATTACATTTTAGTGTGGTTCAAAACAGTGGTCTGCAAAGGGGTGGGACGGGAATTTCGAAAATTCCCTTTTTGTAAAAATAATGGGCTTTCCCCGACATTTGTTGGTGCGGCGGTGCCCATTTACTAAAAGCTACCCTGCCCTCCCGGGGGGGGGGGGGTGTCTATACATCCATACATGCTATCTGGTTTAAAAGAATGCAAAGAAATACACAGTGAAGCTTAGACTTTTCTAAGACTTTTCAAGAACAAAATGTATTACCAATTCACATTTACATTTTCGTAAAAACTAAATTATGCATGTTCGAACATGGCGCAGTTCAGCTTTTGTAAGAAAATCACAACCAGTAACAAATAGACAACGCCACTGTGATATTCGCTGAAATTACATTGTCATACAGTTTGAACAATGCAAAGAAATATGTAGTGAACTTGAGACTTTCGTAAGACTTTTCACGAAAAAAATTTATTATTAACTCACATTTACATTTTCGAAAGAAAATTCACCACCACTAAAAATTAATATGAAGAAACACCAAAATACGTGATATCATGTGAAAACTCAGTAAAGGCAGCGGCTCCAGTAAGCGATTTTTATCAGTAAAAACTAGACAAGAAAAAAGTGAAAAAAGCCAACAAATACTAACCTAAACAAAAAACGGCTTTGCAATTTAGAAAAAAAAAAGAGTTAGAGCTCATATCCCTACGGAATTCACAGCTATGAAGGTATACAAATAAAAACAGAATTAAAACATATGCCCACTAACAAAGACAAAACAAATGCCAAAATAACAAAAAGGCTGTATAATACACAAATTAAACAAACACCCCTGTCCCCTCCTCCCCCCCCCTACACACACAGGCATGTCCTAATTCAAACATAAATTGAGAAGTGCAGAGGATATGTAGAAGTCGTTCCAAGCTAATGCTGTCGGAAATTCTGCTGCTTCAGGATGATGAAGATATCTTGAAAAGATGGTCTTCATTCTTTGCAGTAAAGCCTGTAGCAACTTACAAAAAAATGCAATCAGTGGGAGGATCTTCAGGTTACAGAAATCTCCATTTTCATTGTTCTACATGCTGAAAAACAACATGGTGAGCCCTCGTGTTGGAGATATGACAGATGTTTCCTATAAAAGCTGCGCCAGAGACCTGTCCAACAATGAACAAAGTCACACCTTTCGAATTCCACATAACTCTTGACGTCTTCATTCTCTGTGGTGAAGTCTTAAAAACGAAGACATTTATAAAAAAAAAAATGCATATAGTGCTTAGGGCTTCGGATTACAGAAATCTCCATTTTAATTCAGGGTTCTTACGCTAATCGGAAAAAGCTGGAAATCCTGTTCATTGTTCTACATGCTTAGGGGCATCGTAGTGAGCCCTCGTGTTGGAGATATGACAAACTCTTTATGTAAAAATTGTTCCACAGACATTTCCACAATGAAGAATGTAACACCCCTTTCCATTTGAATCTTTTTTAAAGTTGTCCTGTAATGTGCCCCTCAGGTAACACCCTCAGAGGTGTCCTGCAAATTCCATTATACAGGCTGGTGCATAACCTTTGTCGAAGGGTCTGCAGAAAGGGGGGGGTTGGATGTATCTTATAACTGAAACTATTTTCTATTAATATATCCTTTTCTCGTTCTTTTGCAGTAAATAAACCATGGCTAACGTACTGAATGACATTGAAGACCAGCGTTTTATGGATCGAATAAGAGCAAATCCATACATTTCTTTTTGAGCATCTATTAAGTTCTTATCCGAAAAGATTGGGGGCTGTAAGGGCAGCAAATGGCAGACATACCTCATACTAGTTATTTTTGGGTGTAGAATTCATTATTGAAGCTAAATACAATCGTTGCATTCATACTTTGTTTTTCATTATGGTTCCAGACCCCTAGACAGAGGTTACGCACTACCCTGTATTTCCCATAAGATATGAATGGTGATGATACTTTCAATCGCAGTTTGGTTCGTTAATGTTTTGAGACAGATGAAAACGTGACTTCTACCATTCATGCTACGAGATATTAAAAAAATGATTCAATTTGCTGAATACAAATTTTGTGGATCACATTAACGAGTGAATAAACGAATTTAAGTGCTTAAAATAATAACTCGTGCATTTGAATAATACCGTCGGTTGGCCCACATTCTGTTAATGCCCGTGCCAGAGTTGAAATTATAAGAGAAAATTCTTCAGCACAGACAAGGGAAGACCATCCACTTCCTCCTATTTTTCTTTCTTTTTCGCTAATGCAAAATTCCTCAGAATCAAATTACTCAGTTCGTCGTTGCTATTATGACCCGAGGCCCTAAAAATAATCGAGTCATGTTTTCAATAAGTAACTCTAAAAACTCGACGAAAGACTGGCTCTTCTGTAGGAGGAAACGAAAAAGACTGGATGCAGTTCAATTCAATTTCATTGTGCAGCAGCAATGGAAGTCATCGGTGGACGAATTGGAAGAAAAACTCTATTTTCTCTAGTAGTTAGAATCGATACAATGGTTTCATGTAAGACCATGCGAATGGATGTTTCAAGCCAAAACAACCGAATGCACTTTCCACGACTGAAATATTTTAGTTCATGAAACATATTTTTTTATTTTTTATACAGATTCGATGAAGAGAAGAAATGCATTAAGAGACTTCAGAACCACCAAAAGAAAAATATAAAATATTTATTCCAAGGTTAAGAGAATCGCATTTCTACCTCTCTGGCCAGATTACAGAATTTGATATCATGAATAAAGAACATCATGAATAAACAATTCTGTATCTCTTTCACGTGAAATCCTAAGACTCTGCCTACGAGCTGACTGAAATTATTTGTCTTTTAACATTCGACGCTACGAAGGTTAAAAAATAAAACAGAGGAAATATAAATATTGGTGTTAGATACGCCAACTCCGAGGGAAGTTCAACTTTGATATGGACTTAAAATTTGTCAGCAAAATTAACAACAAGACGCATTTAAACTCTGCCAGTGTTGTGAAGTTGCAAGGCTACTTAGACGTAAAGGCTTAACGCTCGGTTTCACGTAGCATGCTAGACGCGTCGTCCAAGCGTTGCGCTGAACAGAAAGTACGAAGAACGAAAAACCCCAATCGTAGCATTGATTAGTGTATGCGAGATGCAAAAAAACGTGATATCTTCTCATTATTAAATTTACCGGTGTTGCAGCGCTAAACGAACATTATTTTACGGTAATGGTGACTACACTTGAAGTCTTCGGATAATTTACTGCTACATCAATGGATCGTTTAACACATTTTTAATGAGAATTGAAAACGCCGCAGCGTAATGTACAGTACAATACGCACGTACCTTGGTTGTTCTTCTGCTTGAAATTCATGAAATTAAATCTCCGGAGGCTTTGTTTTGTCGTCGAGTGAACAAAGAGGTACGTAGCGTGAAGCCATTGTTGTTAAAGTTTATTTATTTGGTGTCAATGCAGTGTTTTAAGTTTAAAGTTTTAAGTCACACGTACCTTTCATAGTTCAGTCCGCATGTTAGAGCAGTTCATTTTTGAGGTGTAAGTAGCGCGACTGGTGGCAGAATCGGTGGCTAACTGGACGACGCGTCGAATTTCTAACGTTAAGCCTTTACGTATAGGCAGCCTTGGAAGTTGGCATGTTGGTGTTGTCATGGTGACATTGTTTCGTATGTGCGGTGCACGTGTTGGGCGAAAAACAAGATGGCGGCTGCTGCAATACCTGTTCAAGTAGAAAAACACGTTATTATTAAATTCCTGACAAAGGAAAATATTTTTGCAACAGACATTTTGCGACGGAATAAATATTTAATTGCGGTTGTGATCCGGAGCCATGCGCCAACCCTAATAATATACAATACATACTGCAACATCTCAACCTCACAACAACAACACCACCACCAGGGTAGAAGAATATATACGTACAGTGCCACTCTTTCTCTCACAACGGTAAACATTTGGGACGAGAGAAGTACCTGCGTTTAGCGATTTACCACCAGAGGGCGCTGTCGTCAAGAGCGCAAAGCATCATGGGGATCAAAACTATTTAGCGTCACTAAAACAAATTGATCACGATAACAATACAATATTAATCGTTTAAAATATACCATAATTCAGATTAGGATGTTAAAATAATTTTAAGAAAGATCAGAACTGGCTGATCAAGTGTTATATTTTTAATCTAGCATTCAATTTTAAAACGGGTTGTCGCTACGAGTGGAGCTAAGTTTAATGCATGGTTTTGTGTTCCGAGAACGCCCGACAAGCGTGACATCGCCCGTTCAGGCTGAAGCATCATCCGTGGTTTATGTTTCTAGTAACGATCTATCTAACAGTTTGAATCGAACACGGAATAAGTTCTTCTACTTCGGATGTTGCCTACGCACGAGTGTTTCGTCTGTTTCTGCAGGTATTGTCGCTATTACAATGGTTTCCATGGCAAGAACGCCACCATTTTTTATTTCAAGTTTTGGCTACTACTTGAACCAGACAAGTGCTGCCTTCTGGTGCCGTTGGTGGAAACAGGTCTTTCTTTACCCAACCTTTTCAGAAAAGCGTCACTACCTACTAATCTACCCTGACCACCACTACCACTAAAGAATATTGAGCAGTGACACGACGTAGTATTATTGTATATATAACTCTATGCTGGAGCCTTAATGTGTTAGCTGCAAGGGGCACTGCAGAGAGAAACAGAAGGGCGTCATACTGAAGCCGATGCTGTGAAGAGTGATTTCTTACACCTAAAACGCGCGATTTTTGTTGTTGGAGAAAGCAACGTTATTTTAAGCCTAAGAAATCCGCTCCTCCGTTGTTTTTCCCTTCATTTTTACGTAGTGCACCTTGTAGTTATGCCCTCCAAAACCCATACTGGTGCCAATCTGGTGCCAATATGGCGGCAAATGTCACTGGTCTATAGTATTGGTGGAAAGGCAAAGTGTGGGATTCCGAACGGCAAAAACGGCCTGACTCGCTGACTCAAAAAATCTGCACACTCTTCGTTTGTGTTTGACGGCACGAACACAGGGTGACATGACGTGCATTGGGAGGTATTGCCACACCTATCTTACAGCCTTGACTTACCGCCATGTTTGGTGGCTACCATCTTTTCGGACCACCCATGGCATTGGGAGGCCACAAGTTTCCAACGAAGAACTGTGAAAGTGTGCCGCTGCAAGATTCCGAAGATCTTGTTTTCTAATGGTCTAAGTAAACTGCCACATCGATGGCAAAAGTATGTAAACATCCAGGAAGAGTATGTTGAGAAAAAGCAATGTAATTACATTTGTATCTATCATACTTTTTTTTTTTTTATTTCATAAAATCCGGATCAAACTTGACCTCTCTCGTATATTATCATATTTAAGTGAACTGGTCTGGGTACCGAGGAAGCGATCGCCACCGGGACCTTACCCGGTTTGAGGGATATTTTTTTTTCATTTTAGCCCCCCACCCTAACTGTGCCAATCCAGCTTATGATTTTAATTGTGCTTCCTCTTGCAAAATAATCCCCCCCCCCGTGTACCATTATGGTAATTTCTGCTAGAGGGTTTAAAAACGCATCAATTTCAATTAGAGAGACATATAGTTTGAGTACATAATCGGATTTTAAAGACGAAATATCACAACAGTCTAAATTTACCACTTTTTTTGAGATCTGAAAATGCCTGTAACTTCCCCTCGTCTCACAGGGCCTACTCTCTGTGAACCCGAAGGAAAAAGCTAGCCCTCCGCACCCCAAAGGGGCAAAACATTTCTGTTCGCTGTCTGGGTTAACAGTATATTCTAAAGGCGGGTGTACACTAGGTTAATTGACTGGGCCGAGTAATGTGCGAGTCAAGTAGACTTGCTACTCGCCCTGTAGAGTAGAGGTTTAGGGCGCGTTTACGCAACGACAGTTTTCTCGCACACGCTTTTACTTGATTAATACTAAATCTGCTGGCTGCTTCTACTTGATTAATACTAAATCTGCTGGCTGCTTCTCGCCTTTATCGGAGTATGCAGCTTTCGAGTTGTCAATACGTATTAGTAACCATGGCAACGACGCAGACGCAAATCTTCTCCTCGTACCTCGTGACACGGCGTACGATGCTTGCAACATTTGAGCGTCGATTTATGACAAGAAAACAATTTTTACTGCAGTACAAGTCGACGGACTGTTTTTTTGTATGCCGGCATTAGATGGTTTGTCTTCTATTCGTTAGCCACGAAATGGACGCCATGTTGGATTTTGAATCCTCGTTGCTAGAAGCTATTTATTCTACCGACGTTTGATCATTGCTAGAAGTGGTACTTTGAGGGAGAATAGCAAATTTTGGAAATAGCGTGAAATGACAACAATCTTGTAGCAATGTTTAAAATTACTGTACCACTTTGTTCTTTATCCGTGTTGTTATTTACAATACATACAATTTGTTATCTATTATCGCATTCATTTAATAGCAACGGGAAACTAATCATAAATAAATAATGGTTGAGTAGCAAATAGGATTCGGCGAGCGAGAATAACTTGTTACGTAAATGCGCCCTTATATTGGGTGAGTAAAGAGCGAGTAGCGAATCAACTCGACTCTCATATTACTCGGCCCAGTCAACTAGCCTAGTGTACACCCGCCTTAAGTTCTGCCCCGCGACGATGAGAGGGACAATTTAGCTGGTGAAATCCACTGACAATAAAAAACAACAACGCAACAATGCTTCAGTGTAAAACCGCAACAATGGCCAAGCAATTCGGAACCGAGCTACATGAGGAAGATTGTACGTTGCAGGCGTGGACGCGTTGTACAAGTGTGTTAGACGCATTACTGAAGTTTACTAATGTTCTCAATAGCTTAGTTTCAGCACTTTTAGCGGATAAGGAGTTACAGCCATTATCGTGCACAAGAAAAAAGGTCGCTCCGCTTCGGGACGTCAACCTCCCATCTTCAGGTGAAAATAAAACATTAAAACATTTAAAAATTCACGGCAGTATATGCCGGGTCACCAAATCCATATAAACAAACCAATTCAGGAAATAGTCCAGGCCTAAAACTTTAAAAATTTAATTTTTTTTTTTTACGTATCAATTGATACTTGTTGCGAGATGGGCGCCCGGAAGCTGGACGTAGGAAAATGTCCACTAGTATTTTTTCTGAACATTCAAAAAGCCTTTGATACCGTACATTATAAAATCTTCTGAAGAAACTGGATAGACGTGTAAGAGATGTACCGCTTAAATGGTTTGAGAGCTATATGAAAGAAAGAACTCAATTCGTTAGCGTCTCAAGTTCTTGTAGTTGTCTCAAAACAAGAAAGGCCGTTAAGAAAAAGGATAAACAAAATAGGGTCAAGAACAGATCCTTGTGTGACCCCACTGACAATATTCACTGGGGCAGAAATAGAATTACCAACTACAACTCTCCGAGTGCGGCTAGCCAAAAAAAGCTGCAAGCCATGCCGAAAGCTGCCCATCGAACCTATATAATTTAAGTTTCAAGAGAAGCTTACTATGCACCACCGACTCGAAAGCCTTTTTGAAGTCAAAAAGAATTGCATCCAATGGTGCCCTAACGTCCAGGGCTTCTGTGCATCTATCCAAAGCAAATAAAAGCTGATGAGTAGAAGAACGGCCAGGTATATAACCAAAGTGATCGTTTCTGATCCATGTTCCATACCAGGTTCTGGTAAAATTTTGTTTTTCCTGTCCTCAAAACTCTGGGATAGGGGAAGTGTACAAGCCCCAATCCTCCTCCTTCCCCCTCCCCCAGGCACAACCTGGGTTTCATACAATGTGAGCCTAGTTTCTGCCTGTTGACATACAGTTTATTTTACAGCTCATTAAACAAAAATTAGAAGACGATTTCCTTCCTCCCCCCCCCCCAGTCCTACTAGGTCGGAGGGGTTAACGATTTTCATATTATATTAGAATTTTTGCTACCACCTATGTGTTCCTGGGGACTCCATGATATGATTAGCTTCATTGCATCATATACGACATTCATATGTATATGTATAATGTGTATTATGTATCATGTATTAGGCCTGTATATTGCGAGTTTAATTTTGGATCTCAACTTTGAAATAATACCACCCCAGCGAAATTGCTCTGATGACGTCATTTGTGAAATCTACCAAGCCCAAGTTCCACATGACGTCATATTGTAGCGACCCATTGTCACTTCAAAATTAATATTGAATGTTAGTTGATATGATGCTATGTGGTCAATTGTAACAACATATAGCGTATGATTTGCCTGTACTTAATGTTTGACATCAATTGTAATGGCTCGAGCTTGCTTGGTCTTCTGCCTGGTGCTCCCAACAATTAGGTGTTAATCGAGAATTCATCCGCCACGAACCCTCCAACAACCCACATCCAAAGGTAATTTCGGCTATCATAATTAGAAATATTTCCCTTTTTGGCCCGAATTCCCCCAACCTAATTCAACCCAGACCAACTCTGTTGTGGGTATTTCATTCGCTGCAACCTCGAAATAGCAAGATTAACTTTTCCGACCAAATAGCAGCCGAAAATCCACCATCATTTTGACTAACCTCCTAGTAAGTCTAACATTTGTGGCATTCCATTTAAAGGCCGGTTGCCACCAAATTAGCATTGCAGCATCTAGGGCTATCGAGTTCTCTCTCGCATGAAGCAAAGGAATGCACTTTTAAACGCTACAAACAAGCCATGTGACGCCTTAATTATT